>JALJCO010008405.1:0-20040 GCA_023101725.1 Atherinomorus stipes
AATAAGTGTAAGAGTGGAATGCGGAGGTGACGTCAAAAAAAGGCGACATGTAAAGGGAAGAAAAAAAGAGAGTTTTTTGGAAAATAAAAAGGAGGGTGTTTTGCTCAGCTCCAAACGAGTATTGTGTTCTCGAGTTTTTGCCTGAAGAAAGAGTGTCTAAGAAGCCCTTTGCCCCTCGGAACGCTACATTGGTGGCAGCGGTGGGATTCGAACCCACGCCCCGAAGAGACTGGAGAACACAATACTCGTTTGGAGCTGAGCAAAACACCCTCCTTTTATTTTCCAAAAACTCTTTTTTTTCTTCCTTTTACATGTCGCCTTTTTTTTGACGTCACCTCCGCATTCCACTCTTACATAAGCAATCAGCAAAAGCCTGAAGATAATCTTCAGAGTGCAGCTTCAGCAACAATTTCAGGATCATCGGCGGGAACTGGATCCTCCCTGTAAGACAGCAGAGGTCCAACATCAACTCATCATTCACATTAATCAGGAGTTAGAAGAAAAGGTTTAAAAAAGGTAAAAAAAAGTGAGTGTTAGAGCCATATAGAAATGATGCTTATTCTGTACTTACAGTAACATCTTAGTTATGAGGAATATATTGTTTTGTTTTATCGAGAAGTATGATTATTTTTGATATTGTTTTATATATTTAATAGTTATGTTTTAAGCTCCTTCAGGGTCCTGCATTTAATCAAGGTTAGGCACTTAGTTTTGTTTTTGGGAGTACGCATGCGCAGTACATAAAAAAGAATTAATGGAGCAGGACGAGGAGCGACAGTTTTTCTGACCGTTAGGTTAACGTTTGGACTTTTCTTTATCATTTTTTATAAGTTTGGCCGTCACTGCAGGGTTTGTTGATGTGACAGTACCTTTTTTGTAAACTTCATAATAAACTGAAGTTATTTTTACGTCCGTTTTTGCTTCAGTTATTAAAAACCAGGTTAACGAGTCAGAAACTTCACGTCCTGCCAGAGTGGCAAGCAAACAATTTCTTTGTATTTTTTGGAAAGATGTTTTGCCACTACATTCGTCAGAAAAACTGCTCCTAAGCAAGAGGATTGTTCGAGATAACCGCTGCGCACATGCTTAATTGGATGGACGCGGTGTGTGAACAGCAGGTGAGCAGGAGAAATGGACACGTGGACAATATGCCTCGGCGGGGACAAAAAGAAGACGTCAGTCGGACCGTGGCCAAAAACGGCTCGTCACAAGAAGTAAGACATTAAGATATTGAAGAATAGGAGGCCACGTTGCAGTGTCTGGGTTTTATGAGTGACTTTCATCAGTAACGTGTTAAATTGCATTCAGAGTTTGTGGTGAAGCAATTATCATGGATCAATCAGCGATAGAAAAAGACACCAAAAGAGTGTCGAAGCCTACTCTTAAAGCATTGGAGGAGAAGCTTAACCAGCTTAAAGGAACAAGGAAAGCTAAGTTAGGCTGTCTTACCAAAAAGATAAAGGAAATTGAGGCTCTTATGGAAGATGATGGTAATGCTGCTGAAGTTGCTGCTAAAATAAGATCTGACTTTACCAACACATACATGGAGTTCTGTGGAGTAAATGACAGCATTAAAGGACATCTCACTGATGAGGAACTGCATGATGATCAGGTGCAATGGTTTGAGCCAAAGGCCATCTACCTGAAAACCTTTGTGGAGAAAGTTGAGAGTTGGTTGGATGCAGTTAGAAAGAGGTCAGAAGAGGCTAAAGCAGCTGATGCTGAAATTGGGCCAACTGACAGTGCCTCAATGGTGTCATCAAAACGTGACAAAACAAAGAATGGCAATGAATCTTCTGTGACATCTTCAAGCGTGTCCTCTACCGCATCCTCCGCCAGGCTCAAGGTAGCAGCTCAGAAAGCAGCTCTGTTAGCACAGGTTGATGCGTTGAAATTAAAACAAGAGCTTGAGAAAGAGGAGGCAGCACTTAAGGCAAGGAAGGAGGAGCTGGAGTTGAAAACAGCTATTGCCATGGCTGATGCAAAGCTTGAGGTGTTAACTGTAAAGGAGCCAGCTCGCAGTGCTCTTGCAGAACCTGTTGATGGAATGGCTGCTTACATAAATACAGCTGCAAGCCGAGGTAGTGAAGGCAGCTTCAGATCTGTGCAGTCAAATATCAGGGATTTATATGACCGCTCAAGGCCAGACGTCATGCAAAATGTTGCAGCTCCAAGGAGCTCAAACAACATGAGCAGACCCCCTCAGCCACATATAGATGGACAACCCAGTACAGGACAAAACGAAGTGGCTAATATTGGAGACCTGCTGAGTGTCATGCAGCGTCAAAACGAAATCACAGAGCTTCTAGTAAAACAGCAGAAGGTGTCTTCTCTCCCGCGGTTGGATGTTCCCATTTTTGATGGAGATCCTTTAGAGTTTGGTTTCTTCATCAAAGCATTTGAGCATGGGATCGAAGAAAGAACAGACAACAACAGAGATAGGTTACATTTCCTTGAGCAATACACCCGTGGCAGACCAAAAGTTCTTGTCCGAAGTTGTTCCCATATGCATCCAAACAGGGGCTATTCAGAAGCCAAGAAGCTTTTGAACAAACATTTTGGAAATGAATACACTATTGCCTCTGCTTACATTGAAAGAGCACTGAATTGGCCTGTTATTAGGCCAGAAGATGGAGAAGCTCTCACTGAGTTTGCTGTGTTCCTCACCAGTTGTTGTAATACAGTAGACAGCATGGAGTACATTGAGGAAATGGATAGTCCTTCCAATATGAGGGCAGTCATCTCCAAACTTCCCTTCAAATTGAGAGATAAGTGGAGGGGGGTTGCTTGTGACATTCAGGAAAGGACCGGAATGAGGGCTAGGTTTGCTGATTTGGTTAGTTATGTGGACAAACAGGCAAAAATCGCTTCTCATCCGTTGTTTGGCAATATTCAAGAGCCTGCCTCATCCAGGAATAGCAGTAAGCCTAACACAAGAAAGGAAAGCACTACAAGAGTAAAAGAGAAGAAAAACAGCTTTGCTACAGATGTAACACCAGTGTCAAGAAACACAGAGCAGATCAAAAAGGCTAAAGAAAACAATGGCTATGCAAACAAAAAACAGTGTCTCTTCTGCCAGAAAATAGGTCATAACATTGATGTTTGCAGACTTTTGAAGGAAAAACCTCACAAGGACAAACTGGAGTTTCTCAAATCGAATGGGCTGTGCTTTGGCTGTTTATCACAGGGGCATTTGAGCAAAGGCTGTCAGCAAAGACTCACATGTCAGACATGTTCTCTGAAGCACCCTACTATTCTGCATCTGAACAAGGATACGTCGCCTCCCTCTGTTGGTGAAAGTGAGAAGAACAAGCAACAAGTTCCACATTCAACGCTTCCATCGGATAGTGAAACTTGTGGATGCACTGGGGCCGGAGAAGCATCCTGTGCAGTTTCTATTGTGCCAGTGAAAGTCAGGTGTGTAAGAAGTAATAGAACAGTTGTAACATATGCGTTCTTAGATCCAGGTAGCACCGGGACATTCTGCACAGAACAGCTGATGAAAGACCTTAAGGTAACAGGAAAAAATAGCAACATATTGCTCCGCACTATGGGAAAGGAGGAGTTAATCAACACACATGTTGTCAAAGGGCTTGAAGTCAGCAGCTTGGAGGGAAACAGATTTGTGGAGCTCCCCCAAGTCTTCTCACAAACTGAAATCCCAGTCAAAAAAGCTAATGTTCCACAACAAAGTGACTTAGACAAGTGGCCATATTTGAAAGAGGTTCAGCTTAACCAGGTTGATGCAGACATAGGTTTGCTGATTGGAGCAAATGTCCCAAAAGCGCTTGAACCATGGAAGGTTATTAACAGTGAGGGAAATGGGCCATATGCCATAAAGACTGTTCTTGGCTGGACAATTAATGGGCCTTTGTTGAGAGAAGTAAACCACTGTACAGAGGATGCTGAGTGGCCTGAGGTTACAGCAAATAGGATTTCAGTGGCTAGGCTAGAAGATCTCACCCAACAGCAGATGAAGTATGACTACCCTGAGCACCAACTGACTGGAAAACTGGAGATGTCTTGTGAGGACAGACAGTTCATGGACTCTGCTTCACAGTCAGTGGCATTTGTTGATGGCCATTATAGCATTGGTCTACCCTTTAAGGAGAAAAATGCTGTATTCCCAAACAACCGTGCATTTGCAGTACAGAGGATGAAAAGCTTGAAACGAAAGCTATTGAGAAATGCAACGTTTCATGAGGAATACAAAAAGTTCATGGCTGAAACACTGGAAAAAGGTTACGCGGAGGAGATCCCCATGAAAGAAGTTCAGAAAGACAGTGACAGGATATGGTATATCCCGCATCACGGGGTTTACCACCCCACAAAACACAAGCTGCGAGTTGTGTTTGACTGTGCAGCCTCATATCAAGGCACTTCTTTGAACTCTCACCTGTTACAAGGACCTGACCTGACAAGCTCCCTCATCGGTGTGCTGACAAGATTTAGACAGGAGCCAGTTGCCTTCATGTCTGACATTGAAAGCATGTTTTATCAGGTCAAAGTTCCTAAAGAAAACACTGACATGCTCAGATTTCTGTGGTGGCCACATGGTGACCTCAGCAAAGAACTGAAGGAATACCGAATGCTTGTTCACCTGTTTGGTGCAACGTCGTCACCAAGCTGTGCGAATTTTGCATTAAGAAAGTGTGCAGAGGACCATCGGGAAAGTTTCAGCTCAGAGGCAATAAGCACAGTGCTGAAGAACTTTTATGTTGACGACTGTCTCAAGTCTGTTGCTACTGAGGAGCAGGCAGTTGCTCTCATTCAAGATCTTCTGGCTCTATGTAACACAGGGGGCTTCAAGCTGACTAAATGGATTTCCAACAGCAGAGCTGTGCTATCCTCATTACCTGAGGATGACTGGGCAAAAGAAATCAAGGAACTGGACTTAAGAAAAGATCAACTCCCAGTTGAAAGAGCTTTAGGGGTGCAGTGGTGCGTGGAGTCCGACACACTGAAGTTTAGAGTCATTATTCAGAACAAGCCACTGACAAGGAGAGGACTACTTTCAATGGTGAGTTCAATATATGATCCTCTTGGGATTTTAGCACCACTTATCCTTCCTGTCAAACAGATTCTGCAGGAGCTGTGCAGAACAAAGCATGCTTGGGATGACAACATGCCAGAAGATCTCTCTCGGCAATGGGAACAGTGGGTGACAACACTGCAACACTTGACAGGGTTTCAGGTGAGGAGATGTTTGAAACCAACCAGCTTTGGTGAAACCATATCAGCGCAGCTCCACCACTTTGCGGACGCAAGTGAAAAGGGATATGGTACAGTCACCTACCTTGTCTCCAGAAACAAGCAAAACCAGCTACACAGTGCTTTTGTTATCGGAAAAGCCAGGGTTACGCCACTAAAACCAGTTACCATACCTCGACTTGAGCTCACAGCTGCAGTTGTAGCCGCAAAAATGGACATGGTAATGAGAGAAGAACTGGATCATGACCTGGAGGAGTCTGTCTTCTGGACCGACAGCACTTCTGTTCTTCAGTACCTCCGAAATGAGAGTGCAAGGTACCATACATTTGTTGCCAATCGAGTTGTTGCAATAAGGGACAGGTCAAAGGTGTCTCAATGGAGGTTTGTGAACTCCTCTGCTAATCCAGCAGACTTTGCTTCCAGAGGACTTGCTATGGATGCCTTTCTAAAGGCAGAAACCTGGATCAGGGGTCCAGTCTTCCTCACCAAGCCAGAATCAGAGTGGCCAGATATTCCGCTTAGCATAAGTCAGCCACTCAGCTGTGACCCAGAGGTCAAAGAAGTTTCTGTTTGCACACTTGACATCAGTGAGAACATGGATGCAACCTCCCAACTCATTCATCATTATTCAAGTTGGTATCGCCTGAAGCGTGGTACTGCATGGTTCCTCAAACTGAAGCGCATGTTGAAGCTCTTTGTTCAGAAAAGAAAGGACTTAAAAACATCTCTTGAAGCGAGAAGGCTTGACGAAAAAAGTAAAAGGTTTGAGCTTGAGAAACAAATGACAGATTTCAAGGCTTCCTTTCCAAGTCAGTCCATTTCTGTGAGTGACATCATAGAAGCAGAGTTGGAGTTGGTTCGTTTCAGTCAAGCAAAAAGATTCCACAAAGAAATCAAGATGCTTCAGGAAGGAAAGCTGATGCCAAAGGGCAGCTGTCTTTACCAGCTGTCACCTGTGCTGCAGAATGGCATACTAAGAGTTGGTGGCAGGTTGAATAAGGCAGCGATGCAAGAAGAGCTAAAACATCCTGCAATCTTAACCAAGGATATGTACATCACGTCTCTTATCCTCACATCAGTGCATGAAGATCTTGGACACAGCGGCAGAAATCATGTTTTGTCAAAGGTACGACAGCAATACTGGATATTAAGAGCACATTCAGCCATCCGAACAGTTCTTTCACGATGTGTGACCTGCAAACGGCAGCATGGAAAACCAGGAGGTCAAATCATGGCAGATTTGCCCAGTGAAAGGCTTGTACCTGATGAACCGCCATTTACAAACGTTGGTATGGACTATTTTGGTCCGTTTGAAATTAAGAGAGGTCGGACCATGATAAAGAAGTATGGTGTAGTTTTCACCTGTTTAACAATGAGAGCAGTGCATATTGAGCTAGCAAGTTCTTTAGATACGAGCTCCTGTATTCATGCATTGCGCAGATTCATTGCTCGCAGAGGACAGGTCAAGCTGATCCGATCCGACAACGGAACAAACCTAGTAGGTGCAGAGCGTGAGCTGCGAGAGGCAGTGCAAGCTTTGAATGGAGCACAGATTCAGAGCACCTTGGTGACAAAAGGCATCACTTGGATGTTCAATCCTCCTGCCGCATCGCATTTTGGTGGTATTTGGGAGCGGCAGATACGGACAATAAGGAAGGTGCTCAACTCAGTTGTGAAGCAACAAACAGTTGATGAGGAAGGGCTGCAGACTTTGCTGTGTGAAGTTGAAGCTATCTTGAATAGCCGTCCCATTTCAAAGGTCTCCAATGATCTAAATGACTTAGATGCTTTAACCCCAAATCACCTGCTGCTGCTGAAGGCCAAAACCCCTTTACCACCAGGTGTCTTTGACAGGAGTGACATTTACTCAAGACGCAGGTGGAGGCAGATCCAATACCTGAGTGACTTATTTTGGAGACGCTGGATGAAGGAATACTTGCTGACCCTACAACAGAAGCAGAAATGGTGTTGTCCAAAACGGAACATCACTGTAGGTGATATTGTTCTTATCATTGATGACACAGCCCCGAGGAATTCATGGGTTATGGGCCGGGTGATCGAAACATTGGAGGACAGCAGAGGTCATGTTCGTCAGGCTAAGGTGAAGACCAGCACAAGTGTTCTTCTTCGACCTGTTTCCAAGCTCTGCATGCTGCTTGAGGCTGACATGTAGCCCTATCTCACATGTCATAGTAGAGACAGCGGTAAAGGCTGATCTCCAACGGTGAGTCATGTTCTGGAACCTCTGACTCCATTCTCCCTTCTGTTTCTTTGCTCGCATCCACCAGAAAGACTGTTGAAAGGTTCTGGTTGTCGCCCGACTGGTTGTGGATTTAGGAAGATTATTAATAAGAAGTTTTATATGGACATTGTTTTACTCATTCTTGTGGAAATGTTATTCGTACGGCTCTAAGAACACATAAAAAGTAATTGTTTTGTAGCTCACAAGAACAATTAGGGGCCGGAATGTTAGAGCCATATAGAAATGATGCTTATTCTGTACTTACAGTAACATCTTAGTTATGAGGAATATATTGTTTTGTTTTATCGAGAAGTATGATTATTTTTGATATTGTTTTATATATTTAATAGTTATGTTTTAAGCTCCTTCAGGGTCCTGCATTTAATCAAGGTTAGGCACTTAGTTTTGTTTTTGGGAGTACGCATGCGCAGTACATAAAAAAGAATTAATGGAGCAGGACGAGGAGCGACAGTTTTTCTGACCGTTAGGTTAACGTTTGGACTTTTCTTTATCATTTTTTATAAGTTTGGCCGTCACTGCAGGGTTTGTTGATGTGACAGTACCTTTTTTGTAAACTTCATAATAAACTGAAGTTATTTTTACGTCCGTTTTTGCTTCAGTTATTAAAAACCAGGTTAACGAGTCAGAAACTTCACGTCCTGCCAGAGTGGCAAGCAAACAATTTCTTTGTATTTTTTGGAAAGATGTTTTGCCACTACAGTGAGTGTTCACTCTTCATCTTCATCACGTCAAACATTTCAGTCTGAAAGAAAAGCAGAAATCGTCTCCATGGAGACGTGTCTCTGCTGCTGTTGGAGATCTTCACCTCTGACCTGAACAGGTGGAGGATTGGTTGGTCAGACATGAAAACAAATGTTTGGATGATGAAGGTGGAGGTTCCACAGAAACCTGATGAATGAGAAGTCAGCAGGTTCAGATCATCACAGTCATTGTTAGAATACAAACCCTCTGCAGTTCTGGATGACCCGGTAGATTTTCCCACGATAGTACCAAACTGCCACAGCGGGGATGATGACGATGAGGAGGAGGAGCCATAGCAAATTATGATCTGTCGAATGTGAAGCTGTTGGGAATCAGACATGAAGACGTTTCATCAGCAATGAGACAGAAACGACCTGATGAAACGTTCCCACGTGTTCCTCCAGGGAGGAGTCGGTTCGATGCTCCAGGGATGAAACGGTTAAAGATGCAGAGATAAAGAGCAACTCACCGTCTTCCAGAAAGCTGGGGCACTCTGGAATAAAACATGCAGAGATTTAGATGTTAGCCAAATGCACATTTCACCTGTTAAATTAGCTCAGATGCTCATCACGTTTCCCTGCTGATCAGCTGTTACAACTTTGGGAAATAATTAGTTTGGAGATGCTAAAATGGCTTTAAATTGATTTTAAAAACAAACAATGTAAACAGCATCTCTGCTTTATCAGAGAGATGGAGTCTCATGCTGTCATTAAAGACTCAGATGAATTTGTGATTTAAAAAAGGAAACATCGGTCTCTTACTGCTCTTTGAAATGGGGATGCGGAAGGGATGTCCCTCCATCATCAGCGTTTTGTTGTCTGTCAGGTTGGAACAAACAGCGTAGATGACCCCCTGATAACACACCACACACTTCGAAGGTGATGGCGGGGAGATGGAGAAGCAGAGAGGAACTGGACCCGTCCCATTCCACAGATGACTATCATCATCTTCCATTTTGTACCAAAACAGCCGCCTCGCATCGGTGATGTTCGGATCAGATGTGTTATAACAGCTGATCTGAGACGTCTGCAAACAAAGAACGGAGTTAAATCTGCTTCTTCATCTTTGGATCTGCCATCTGGGTCGTTGTTGGAGTCTGTCCAACCCTTTTCTCTTCTGTGAACATTTAGTTTTCAAGATTCATTTTACAGGGAAACAAACAACAAAAACTGAAACTTACTGACTCATTTCGCTCTTTTCTGATCCGCGATGATGCATTTTTAAAGTTGGTTATCAATCAATTATTATTAAACATTTTGTGTCTTTATTAATGTCTGAAACAGTAACTGGCTGCAGTTACTGTGGTGGATATCCTCCCTGGCTGACACACACACATCACACACATCTGAAAAACATACAAAATGTTTAGAAAAATTTGCGTTATAAAGGACTGCAAACACACCTGAATGCCGCGGCAGTGAGGAAGCAGCAGGAAAATCACACATGGTGTAATGCTGATGAGGGTGCTGCTCTTCATCATGGCTGCTAGCAGTCTGTTCTACAAAATATTTCAAAAGTTAATTTTTCAGCATTCACAACAATTATTATCCTGTTGAAAAGGAAAAATACAATTAAAAACTGCTTGTGTTAGATAAAGTTCTGCATAAATAAAGTTAAGTTTCTTTCAGAAACGCAGCTCCTCTTCTCCTCCTCCTCCATTAGATTCAGACCAACCTTTCCTTCCTCATTTTTTCTCCTCTCTTCCTCTGCCCCCCCCCCCAAGGAAGATAACACAAGCTAGATAGATTATCTGGATTCTGCATTACAGTGGAAGAAAAGCTTGATCCTCAGTCATTAGCTACTGACGTGATGATGGACCAGCTGCTCAGGACCGTGTGGTTCATGATATTAATCTTTACTGATACAGTATATAACCATGCTAAAGTGGTACTGGGAGGTTTAATGTTCCTATGTAATAAACCGTTTGCTGCAACAGCAACAAACACTCGAGTAAGGTTTAGAATATTGAACCTCCGGTCTGAAAAAACCCTCCGTGTCTTCTAACATGCAGGCTGGACATTTTTTCCGATTCAAGACACCAAATTATTTTCTAGTTAATGCAATAAATGAAGTAGGCTGTGATAAAAAAAAAAAAAAAAAGAAAAAAAAAACTGAAGAGATTTTGATGGCTGCACTGCTTGTGCCCGAGAGTGACAGCCATGTTATCACAATGTTCTTTCAGACAGTAATTTTTTATCTTTCGTGACCCGTTTAAACTTTGAATGATGTTTGCGACAGTCTGGCTGAGCTGTAGCAGCTCCAAAAGTGACCTGAGTTTTGGCTGACTTGACCAGTTCTAGGAAAAACTGGCAAATGAAGGTCGCTGAGGTCTGAGCAGCAGCTGAACTCAGAGATGACTGCAGTAAATGGTATGATGAGCAGCCAGCGAGGCGAGCAACCAACCACACAAGACAGAGGCGTGTCGTAAAGTGACCTATGAGAGCGCGGTAAAATCTAACTCTTCCCCTAAACCTAACAAGACCCACCCACTGTGCGACACGAGACGCCCCTAGGTTGCAAGCCGCAGAGTAGCCAACACTAGCGCCCAATCCCAAACCGGCCCCTACACACTACCCCTCCGTTTGCGCGTTCCCGCGGAGGCTCCGCCATATTAAGGGCCGTCCCAAACCGAGTAGGGTGGAGGGCGAGTGGACTGTTCAGCCCTCAATCGGCGAGTCTGCATCAGTGCAGACTCGGGCCCCGTCCCAATACCCACCCTAAACCCTACACCCTTGTATGTAGTGCGCACTTGGCAGAAGTGCACATTGAGGGTTGGAGTGTGCAGGTTGCAAGTGCAGGAAAAAGGCAGAATTGGGACAGTGATGGTTCCTCCATTTTGTACCACGTCATTTCATGTCATTGCTGCCAAACTCAGCTTCATCTCTGTTCCTGGTGAAGAGGCGTCATTTTTTAAACATAAACTGAATAAAGTTCATTTAATCTGTCCTTGTAAAATAGACGTTATGAAATCCACACACGTTTAATAAATAAATAAATAAATGACTTACTGAACTAATTTATGTAAGATGGCTGTAGAATTTCACCAGTACAGGTTAAATAACTGTTACATTCTAAACAAATGTATAACAATGATTTAATTGTTGCTCTGTGACTGTTATCGTTAGCATAGAATCTCCATAAATGTCCACATGTCCATAAAAACATGTATAAGTTCTTTGAGTTACATTGGAAACTGAGACCCGTAATAATCACGAGTTGTGAGGCTTACAGAAGTATGGCTGCATAATTATTTTTATCCTTAATTTAATTGTAAATAAATGCTTTGGTATTGTATACTTATTTAGTTTTTGCTTTTTTCTATCAAAATGTTTGCTTAGTATTGTATTTTAAATTAGTTAACCTGTGTTTTTGTTGATTGTATGTTCAAAATTTATGTTGATCTGGATCACTGGTGAAGACTAATGGGGATCCATAATAAACTAAACTAAACTATGTCAGGTAAACAGGTCTCCCTTGTTAAAGACGCTGCGTCTCGACTGGACTTACCTGTGTAAATAAAGTTTTGGAATAAAAAATTAATTTAGCTACTTTTATCAGTAAACTGATAACTTTCATTATTCAAATGCTTTGATTTTTAATATTCAAAGTATATTCCGAAGTAACATGGCAAACTACAGTAATTATTTCACCTACAGCACAAAAGATTAAATATTTCAATCTTTACATCTGAAATGGCTTTTTTTTTTTTTTTTTACCACAGGCAGGAGCTCATCACCAAACATGGACATGTTCCGCCTTTATGGTTCAAAACGTCACATGCAGCAATGAATTATGGGCAATATGCTTCGGTGAAGTCTGCATTGATGCGGACTTCACTGAAGTGTGGATTGAGGGCGCAAAAGGGGCGTGACGGACTTCCGCCCTCGAGCAGCCCTGGAGAATTGGGACACACGACGCACTTCAACCCCTCAACGGGAGCGCGCATTCTAGGGGCGCAAGGGTGGAAGTGTGGGTATTGGGACGGGGCCTCGCCAGAATTTTGCAGCGGGTGCAACGGCTAAATGGAGGAGGAAACAGTCATGTTCCACACATGAGTTCCGCACGTGTCATGCATGTTTGTCAATACTGACAGAAAAACATGAATGGAGTTATTTTATTGGGTAAAAAGAAAAAACGATGACAGGTGCACAGGTATCCTTCAAACCACTGGCGCTCATGGAAGGGAATGTTTGAGCAGGAAAAGAGGATTATAATCCTCCTATTTGCATAATAATAATAATAATAATAATAATAATAATAATAATGATGACAATGATAAATGATCATTCGTAGTAATAATAATAATTTTATCATGTATTTAATTGTAGGATCATGATCATTATTATTTATTTAAAATAAAACATAATTCTTCACACATGAGTGTGAGTTAGTATTTCCACACAGTTTTATTTGACACGGGGGTGTTTGTGTTGCCACGGTGATGACTGCTTTCCTTTTCCAGTTGGGGGACGAGGGCGTCTCGTTGTCATTAACACCCTCCACCTGCAATCAAGGCGCCCTCTACAGCTGCAAGTGTGACTTCATTGGGAGTGACACTCGATAGATAAGGGGTAGTGTGTAGGGGGCGGATTGGGATTGGGCCTTGGACTGCATCGGTTGCTGCATGTGAGCTCTGCCTGAGCTGCGCTTCACTTCCTCTTTCCTCGATGTGCCGCTAAATTTTCGCGGGCATTGTCACTCTTCCGCAATTCAGTCTCTGATTTCTTCGCCAGAGTAGGTGCAAAAAATGCATAAACTCAGATCGAATATCGTTTCTAAACTGGATTCATTCTCGCGCAGTCGGTGTTCACCCCCGTTCATCCTGTTGGCCTGTGAGTCCGCAGAGGCTCTCTCAACTGAACACAGCAACTCTTTCAACTCTTTTTTAACTCAAAGATGAGTGTGTCCGCAGCTCCGGAGACCGCAGGATTCACGCCGCCTCCTCTCTGTTACAGCAGCAGCAGCAGCAATAAAGTTCCTAAATATGTGAAACTTCTGTTCACCAGGAATAAAAATGAATATCACATAACAATAGTAATGCAATGTCAAAGACAACAACGGCGTTGTAAGGATTACAGTAATTAGTTAGATTACCCAGGTTAAAAAAAAAAAAATTAAAAAGTGCCCTCTATTTTTATGCAGTGATTCCCATCACTGATTATTATTGCCCTTGTTTGTGTTGGTTACAGGTTCCGCCGAAGGGCCTTCCATCCTAAGAGAATATTTCCACCGTTCATTTGTTCTGCTATAGGGAGAAATTCAGCTATCTACCCCAGTTATCAGCCTTTGAGTCAAGAAATCAATTTTTCTACTTGGGGGAAAAAAAGAAGAAAAGGTAAAAGAAGAACGACAGTTTCTACTTATCTGAATTATAATAAGTTGGTGTCCTTGTAATGCATCTTTAAAGTGGACAATACATCATTTGTTATTGTGCATTTCCCCCGCATTAGCCTAATTTCAGCTACAACACTGAAAATAAAAGGTTTTGTTTGAAATTGACTTGATGTCATAAAAATAGCTAACGATGTTAGCCTTGTTAAAAAAGAAAGAGAGAAAAGGAGAAATGTACTTACCTTCAGAAGGTCTCAGTCTTTTTCACCAACAAACATGTGAGCAGCTCTATATATCTGCTCCGAGGGGAGGAAGTAACTTTGTGCAGGAGCGAGTCACAGCACATTTGCGAAACACTAAAATGAAAATTATTATTAAAAAATTGAAGCATCTTGTGAAACATTAAATAAAAAACTGAGGAAGAAACATTTGTGAAACAAAGAAAACTATTTAAGCATTTCATTTGTGAAACATCAAAATTATTATTTTTTAAAAAACAGACGAATCAAACATTTGTGAAACAAAGAAATATAAAAAGATTATGCAACACATTTGCAAAACATTAAAACATAAACAATTTATTAAGCATTGCATTTGCAAAACATTAAAATAAATTTTAAAAAACAATTAAGCAGTTGACTTTTGAAATATTAAAAAAATACAAAACTGATGAAGCAATACATTTGTGGAACATTAAAAAATAAAAAAAACTGATGACTCATCACATTTGTAAAGAATTAAAATAAATACAAAACTAATTACGCAACACATTTACAAAACATTTAAAATGTTTTAAAAAACTGATGACTCAACACGTCTGTAAAACATTAAAAATTTGAAATATCATGACACAACTCATTTGTAAAACATTAAAAAAAACTGATGCCTCAACGCTTTAGTGAACATTAAAAATATAAAAAAATGATGACAACAGGTTTGTCAAACATTAAAATAAATACACAAACAGATCAAATAACACATTTGTGAAACATTAAAAATATACAAAAGTGATGACTCATCACATTTGTTTTAAAACATTAAAGGTAAGTGTGCAGAAATGTGTGATAAACAATTAAAAACTGTGTTTCTATTTATTCGCTGCACTAGAATAACTGTTATGTGTTTATTTTCTTAGAATGCGTCGTTATATACCTGTTGGGGGGTGGGGGGTATTCTATGAAGAGGAAATACATCCGGTGGAGGTGAGGGACCACTAGTAAGTGCAGCATGTGTAAGTAACCAGGGGTGACCCTCCGTAATTCAAAAGGAGCAAGTTAAACTGGTTTTCAGTGGAAGGAGATCTTTATGGAATAGATCTAGGCTATTTAATCCAAGTAATAGGCTACCTTGCATTATGGCATCACCATACGTGTGAGAGATTTGTTTTAAAGGCAAAATCTCTACGATCAGAAACTCTCTCCTCTTGCGAAGGCTTCTGATCCTTCTGTCCCCCGTGTGTGTTTAGTTGTTCTCCAGCAGTTTCAGCCTGTGACACTAGTTGAACTTTCCAACGTGGTCAAATTGCTTGGACTATCTTAGTGTTCTTTAGATTACTGTATATTCCACCTCGACTGCTGAAGGATGTTTTTGAGTCTGTTGGTCCTTTTATTCTAAGGATCATTTATTGAAGAGTTCAGAAGACGACAGTGGCACTGGTTGCAATTCATTTTCAAATGTGTTCACTCTGATGTACCACCATATTTAAAATGTTTTTTTGTTCTATTCATACCAACCTCTTGCGACACTCAGAAAATCTCATCTTTATTGTCCCTTCAGTTCGCAAGGAGGCAGGTCGGCGGTCTTTCTCATTTAAAGCTCCAAATGATTGGAACCATTTGCCTGCATCTCTAAGGTCAATTACATTTTATCGTCACTTCAGATCTTCACTTTTTACTCACCTTAAAAAGTCTGCCTTTGTTTGTGATTTTACTTTATAAAGAGGGAGAGAGGGAAGAAGAAAAGGGAAGAAAAGGTTTTGTTTTGTTTTTTTCTCTCTGCTTCTTCTCTTCTTCTTGCTCCTTATGTTCTATAAACCTGAATGGTATAAATTGTGATGGACCTACATTTCGGTTATTTGAACTGTTATTTGAACTGTAATGCAATGTGAATATGAGGGCTGGAGGTGAGGGTCGTGATTGTCTGGTGTTAAAATCTTTGTTAGTTTGTATTTTATTATATTTTGTTTATGTGTGATATATTGTGTTTGGTCTTGTTTTGTCCATGTTTTGTTTTTTGATCCCCCTTGAAAACGAGATGTTGCATCTCAAGGGGTTTTCCATTAACAAATTGAAATTAGCAAAAAACAGTTAACCACCATTTAGAAGAAAAAAACGGAGTTCTGCTTTTCGTCGTTGTCAGGAACAAACCTCCTATCTCCATCCAACATCATTAATGACACAAAACATGTACAACCTTCTACTTCATGTGGGTGTGATTTGGTGAAAATATTCAAAAAGTAAGTAAAAGTTGAAAGTTTTTAATGACCTGGTTTTAATAGTGGACTCTGGTAATCCAGCTGCCTTTTTATTTATCAGCAGCCTTCGACACAGTCAACCACTAGATTTTGTTGTCATGGTTGAAGACGTGTGTCTGCCTTTTAGAGGCTCAGTCCTAAACTGGTTTTACTTACTTGTCCCAGGACAATGTGAGACATTTAAATAAATACATAAACTGATCAAGTAACACATTTGTGAAGTCAAACCCCTGGTTGCTTTAATGTAAACATCTTGATGATGTACTTCTTAACACAAAAAAAAGGGAAATGTTGGTGTTTTTAATCATTTACAGGTCATAATGGTGTTATTTTACAGGTCTACTGTTTCTGCTCTGACTCAGAGGAGAAGAAAAAACAAGGAGGAGCGCTGGACCGCTATGTCTGCACGCGCTGCCAGAGTTCAAGTTACGACTTTAGAAGAGATTGATGTTCTCCAAGAGAGTCTTCCCCAGTAGCAGCAGGTCGTCAGCAGCAAGCTGGGGCGCTCCAGCGCTGACTTACTAGTGGAAATGAGCGGCAGTTTTTATTTTTTATTCATTTGTTTTTTCTGAGGGTGCTCGTGAGAGCGCCCTCACAGCTGCGCCCTGGGCGGTTGCCAACAATGCGCATGGCAAAAACCGGCTCTGAAATAAGCATGCAGAGGAACAATCTAGTCATCGCCCTCTCCTTTTTTTGGGTGGATCAACATGAGCATCTTGTGCAACAATTCATACACTGAAAAAGGGGAATTCCAGGTCTTCGGATTAACTGTTAACAGATTTTGTCCTACACAATTACGCCATGTTCCCTCTGTAAACATGAATTCATCATGTTTACATGTTTAGAAAAGATAGTGCATTTACTAGATAATCATGTTGACTCAAAAGGTTTCAATAACTGAATACAATTCAATGCTAATTGAAAAAGTGAAACTGCTGTTTGTTAAAGTTTCTCAACATGTTTTCTAATGCAGAGGTGCCTTGACTTCTGAAATCAGAGATTTTTAGGGTGAAATTAAAAATAAATGTTTTGCAAAGTAATTTTGATTATTCTTCAATATTTATTTTTTGCATCAGAGCAAATAACACGCTACATGGAAACACTGTTGTGGCAAAATAACAATGAAGCCATAGTAAGGAGGACAACAAACAAACTGCAACCACATATGATTTTTCAAGTTGATATTGTAGCAATTGCTGTGATTGGTTACTAGATGGACTTGTTTGCATATTTCCCATTATGCCTTGCAGCACCCTCTGTTCTTCTTAACCATGACTTAAAGGTAGAGTCCGGAGTTCCACCCGTAAAAAATAAACGTTAGACGTGAGCAAGTGAAATCCGTCTCAAACTCCGCCTCTGGGCCTCTACTCCCGTGCCGTGGTGCATTTGAACGTAACTCTCTCTACCCCCTGCCTGTCATTCGCTCTTTTGAATGGTTTTGGTGTGTTAGGGACGTTACTGGATGGAGATTTCTGTTTGTATCAGCAGCCAATGACAGAGCTAAGAGCATGACGCTGTGTGGAAATAAGCTCATGATTGGAGCAGACGCCAGTCACTCCAACTCACGAAGGACAAAGAAAGAAAGAAAGAAAACACCGAAGAAAAGGTAAGAGCTTCAGATAATGCACTTTGGAAAACCAGGTTGACAATAGTTTGGCTTGTAGCTGCTTCTGAGCTCTGAAGGAGAAGCTTGAAGCTGAACAGGCTGAAGAACGAGGCGGCCGTTAGCCTGAGAGAGAGGAGCGCTAAGTTTGAATGCTGTTTGCAAACAGAAACGCTGGAGGGACTTCGGACTCTACCTTTAAATGTCCATGTGACTGCATCCCCATCTGAAATTGCTCAGGACACTCACAGATATTCACATGTGCATTGGATTATATCTGTATATTAAAGGAATAGTTCACCCACAGAATGATTTAACTTTATTTTCCACTTCCCCTCATGGTGAGCAAGACTCTGGAGCACTTTTTTAATATTTCAAATGCAGCCGGACGACTTCTCATTTTCCCCCAACTTTCATAAACAGTAATGGAGTTCGATTGAGCCCGAGCCAACACGGTCAGTATTGACAAACCACAGTACTCAGTACTGTGGTTTGTCCTAAATGAAATTCTTCTAAAATATTTTTTCTATTTAAAAAAATGTTTATTTGGTTAAAAACCAGTTTTTCTAAAACCTTTCTTAAGAATGGTAAATTGGATACTGGTCGGTAATTACTAAGAACACACGGGCCTAAGGCAGTGGGGAAGACACCCGTCTGGAGAGAGCAGTTAATATTTAAGATCTGTTCCTCAAAGAAATCATAAAATGTTTGTTCCTCATTAGTTCCTGTGTAGTGAAGCAAATTAGTTGCAACATTAAATTACTACAGTTGCTGAGCAGTTAAGTGTTACCTTTCCAGCTAAAAATTCTTCTGGGGTTTTTTCTGCACTTAATTTTATCTGAAATTGGAGTTTCATTTGCAACTTTCAGGTCTGAAACAACTAAAACTGAAAACAGCGATTCAAACTGATCAAGTCATAAAGGTTTTGCTTTTCAGTTTCTGTTTACATAGAGATTATGTTTATTGATGATGAATACTATTGTTTACACTCGAGAAAATAAAGATTAAAACCCATTCATGACTTTTTAAATCAACATAAATGTTTTAGAAACGTCTGGTTAAAGAGTAAATAGTTAAATGTGAGCGATGGGAAGGTTTGGGAACAAGAAGCAGCAGCGCAAATATGACTGAGCTTCTCAGAAAACATGAAGCTGTAGGGGGGGCACCGGGTGTCTATGATGTCAGGGCGGATCATCTGTAAGAATGACCTCAGACACACACACAGCTTCAATCCTCTAAAAACACGCAGCAAACACAAGGCAACTGTAAGAAACGAGCCCCAACCATCGAAGAACTGGCCGGTGGCAAAACGTTAGTTCAAGGATCTCACAAGCTGAGGGTGAGGAAGCAGAAAGATGAAGAAAATGTGCTCTTTTCCATTTTTTTTCTCTCCCTGCTGACCGGGGGAACTAGGAACTGTATATCATCCTTACAACAGATATGTATTTAAGGGGAAGTTAACAACAGTCTGCTGAACTAAGATGACTCCTTCACACACACACACACCAACCTAACGCTTTAACAGCATTTATTTAAAATGTGGGTGTGATGTGGATGAGTGAATGTGGAGTGGACAGCGAACCAGGATCCATGCAGGCCGAGGCAGCTGACGCAGAGACCAGAGGGCAGAGAGAGAGAGAGACTGGCGGCCGAACACATCGGCTTTTAAGCCCGCTGATTAACGCAGGCGGAGCTGCAGACAAGCTAAAGGAGCGGGTATGGAGGCGGCCCTGAACAGAAAAAGCAGGGCAGTAAAAGTTGCACAGGCAACAGGACCCACCCAAAATGATAAAAGTACACGGCCCAGGGCCGTGACAACACACACAAAGACAGACAATGTAAACACTTTCCCTCTAATTACTTTATTTTCGCCTATCTTCATAGTTTACTCAAACCTAGTTTGCATCAGACAGATGTGGAGAAACTGAACTCCACTGTCATGTTTTTATATCTGATTAAAAGTGAAACCCTGATGTTTGCTAATACCTTCAGTTCTTGTTGATTATGAATCCATCCGTGTCAAAACTTCTAACAACGTGGATGCAAGCGGTGGATAAACTCAGCTCCTTCCTAAACCTCTGCTTCTCGCTTCACCACTCTCTCACCCACCACTGGCATCGGATCTGCAGCTCACTGGGTTAAATGTATATACCAAATATGTTTCTCTTTGATCCTCTGCATCCTCTCCAGGCCATCTAATACTTCACATCATTAGTTGCACTCGAGGAGCACCTGGAGTCAAGATCTGAGTGAAAACAGTTCACACAAGGCCCGTGTAGTAGTAGTAGTGGTAGTGTAGTAGTATAGTACACCATACTTAACAGAAGAAGACTGAGATTGGTGAAAGCAGTGTTAACGCTGAACCTGAACCTGGCTGGATCCTGGATCAGCAGGGGTTGTAGCGGAAATGGTGGTCTG
>JALJCO010008406.1:0-137688 GCA_023101725.1 Atherinomorus stipes
GAATGGCGAACGGTGCGGTCGCATTCTACTGAAGCTGCGCTCTTCGTCCCGGATTTGTTGGCATGTAAGCGTTATATCTTCACTATCTATAATCTTGATTGCAGTATACTCGCCCGGTAACAAGATGAAAACCACAAAAAAGCTCCTCTGGGACAAAGTCCCACCCGCTTAGACACTCAGAAAAAGCAACGGAGCATGATTATGCTATGCAAACGGAACCTGCTAGCTCCACGGCTAAGCGAGGTAGCGAAAACCTGTCGCCATGTAATACGCCAGAAAAAAAACAACAGGAGAAAAAAGTTAAAGAAACACCCGAAGTAAGTGCCTGTGATTCTTTGAAGAAAGACATTCTGTCGGCTATTAATCAACTCGGTCAACGACTTGATGACCGGATGAACGATCTGTCCTCACAAATACAGCAACATAGTGCTATGCTAGCCTCTGTAGCCAAAACAACACAACTTAACTCAGAAGATATAGAAGTTTGCAAATCCAAAATCAAGTCTTTGGAGCAGCAAGTGGGCTCCCTCGTCAAAGATAAAGAAGACCTGAAAGAAAGGCTAATTGAACAAGAGAGATACAAAAGAAGATGGAGTCTTAGGATTAAAGGTCAAAAAGAAGATGTAAACGAGAACATCAGAGATGACGTCGTCAACCTGCTGTGTAAAGTGGCCCCAGACCTGGCAGAGAAGATGGAGGACGCGGTGGACATCGTTCACAGAGTAGGAAGAAAGACAGAGAACAGGCAACGGCAGGTTATTGTGCTGTTCTCCAAAAGAAACATCAGAGGTGACATCTGGAAAAGAGCAAAGTCTTCAACAGTGTGCAGAGAGGCAGGTGTCCGGTTGGCCGAGGATCTAACAAAGAATGACTTTCTGGCAAGACAAGCAATGTGGCCCAAGATTGAGCAAGCGAGGAAAGAGGGGAAAGCTGCAGGTTTCCGAGGCCCTTACGCATACATCAACGGCAGGCGCATCGAAGAGAGACCTAAAGGAACGGGTTGAGTATATGGAATGACTGACTGTTATGTGAAGAGTTTGTACTGAAAGGGGACGCTCACAGTTTTCTCCACTACCTCCTTAACTGCTTTCTCAAAGTTTCTGTTTCATTTATGAGTTCATTGCCTGTTCAAAGTGTTATTTCTTGTTCTTCTTTCAATGCCAGGGGTTTAAAAGACTCAATCAAAAGAAAAGCTGTTTTTCTTTTTTGTAAGGGGCTAAGGTCAAATATTTTCCTTTTTCAAGAAACTCATTCTGATAAGTCGGATGTAAAATTTTGGTCCCAGCAATGGGGAGATAAGATTATATTCAGTCATGGATCCAATCGTTCTGCAGGAGTTGCAATTTGTTTTCACAGATTTTCTGGTGAAGTGGTTTCAGAAAGGATGGATGATGAAGGTCACTGGGTTATTTGTGTTTTGAAAATAGAAAAGAACAATTTTATTTTGATCAATGTGTATGGATATAACAATGAACTCAGAAATAAAACTTTGATTTACAAAATTACAAATGTCATAGAAGAGCTGAAAAAAACCTATCTTACTGATCTTGTAATAATGGGTGGTGATTTTAACATGGTGGTAGATGAACATTTAGATAGATGGCCCTCTAAACATTCACAGTGTCATCCAAATCCTATTATCAGTAATTTCATGAATGAGAATGGTCTGGTGGACGTGTGGAGAACCAGTAACCCTGACTCGAGACAATTTACATGGTTTAAACCTAATGGAAACTCTAAATCGAGAATCGATTATTGGTTAGTTTCTGGTCCCATAATGCAGTTTAAAATCTCAGTTAATAACTCTATAAACCCCCTCAGTGATCATTGTGTAATAAGCTTGGTTATCTCTAGTCAGACACACTCAAGGAGAAGGAAAGATTATTGGAAATTCAATTCATCCCTCTTTAAAGAATGATTTATACTGCCACAAAATTAAAGAACTAATCTCAGATATCAATACTAACACTGACTTATCCCAAATACAAAAATGGGAATTTTTATAGAAAATTTTCCATCACTTTTAGTAAAAAGCTGGAATTGGAAAGAAAGGAAAAGTAAACCAATTAGTTAAAACCCTGCTTGATTATTACTCTAAAGTTAATTGGTCGGAAGAAGATCAAATAGAAATCTCACACCTACAAGCCCAATTAGACCAACTTTATCTTGATAAAGCCAGAGGTGCATTCATTAGATCCAGATCAAAATGGATAGAACAGGGGGAAAAAAATTCATCCTTTTTTACTAGACTCGAAAAACGAAGACAACAAAAAATGCAATGTCTTGTTTATTAATGAATGGAGAGGAATGTACTGATTTAAAATCAATATCAAGAGAAATTCAAGGAAAAAAAAGAGGGGGGGGGGGGAAGGGGGAGGAAAAAAAAAAAAAGGAAGGGAAGAAGGAAAAGAGGAAAGGGGAGAGAGAAAAAAAGAAGGGAGAGGGGAAAGGGAGGGAAGGGGGAAAGGGGAAGAAAAAGAAGAGGAAAAAAAAAGCAAAAGAGAAGAAAGAGAAAAAAAAAGGGAGGAAAAAAGGAAAGGAAGAGAAAGGAAGGAGGGAAAGAAAAGAAAAAAAAAAGGGGAAGAAGGGGAAAAAAAAAGAAAAAAAAAAAAGGGGGGGGAAAAAGGGAGAAAGGAGGGAAAGGAGAAAGAAAAAAAGAAAAGAAAAGGGAGAGGGGGGAAGAAGAGGGAAACAAAAAGGGAGAAAAAGAAAGAGAGAAAAAAAAGGAAAAAGAAAGAGGAAGGAAGGGAGAAAAAAAGGAGAAAAAAAAAAGAAGAGAAAAGAGAAAAAAAAAGGAGAAAAAAAAAAGAAGGAGAGAAAAGAAGAAGAAAAGGAAAAAAAAAAAAGGAAAAAGGAGAGAAAACAAAGAAAAAAAAAAAAAAAAAAGAGAGAGAAGGAGGGGAGGGAAAAAGAAAAAGAGAAAAGGAAGAGAAAGAGGGAGAGGAAAGGGGAAAAGGGGGAAAGGAAAAAAGGGAAAAAAAGAAAGGAAAAAAAGGGAAAAAAAAAAAAGGAAAGAAAAGGAAAAAAAAGAGAAAGAAAAGAAAAAAAAAAAAAAAAAAAAGAAAAGAAAGAAAAAAAAAAGAAAAAAAAAAAAAAAAATAACTTTTACAGTAAAATTTACTCTCCCTCTTATAACGAACAATATTCAATCTTTTTTTTTCCAAATGATAGAAGATAAAATACCAAAAATTGATAATCACTTCAAGAATCTATGTGAAGAAAGCCTAAAAATGGCTGAACTAAATGAAGTTATTAAAAAAATTGCATCTGATCGTTCACCTGGTCCTGATGGATTAACTGCTAATTTTTACAAGCATTTTTGGGAAGAAATTAAAGGTTTATTATTTGATGCAATTATAGAAAGTATTAACAAAAAGGAATTGATGACAACAATGAAACAAGGTCTAATTAAACTGATCCCAAAACCAGAAAAAGACAAAAGAATGTTAAATAACTTCAGGCCTATTACTCTTCTCAACACAGATTATAAACTCCTTACTGTACCATGGCACTGGCATCCAGGTTAAAAGCAGGTCTTCACAAAATCATAAGTAGATCAATCCACAATAATATCAGATTAGTCTTAGATCTCATAGATTATAGTGACCT
Organism: Atherinomorus stipes; assembly: GCA_023101725.1. Taxonomy (NCBI): domain Eukaryota; kingdom Metazoa; phylum Chordata; class Actinopteri; order Atheriniformes; family Atherinidae; genus Atherinomorus; species Atherinomorus stipes. The sequence goes on from JALJCO010008406.1 coordinate 3,610, forward strand.
GGTCGAAGATGATGCTTGTATTTTATTTCTTGACTTTAAAAAAGCCTTCGACTCTGTCGAACATCTTTATGATACACTAAAATATTTTGGTTTCGGAAAATATTTTGTGGATATAATTAAAATGTTACACACAGACATTAATAGCTGTGTTTCCCTTCCTGAAGGTACAGCCCCAGATTCAACATAGGTAGGGGCATAAGACAAGGATGCAGTTTATCCCCATTGTTGTTTATTATGGTTGCAGAGATGTTGTCCATTCATTTAAAACACTCAGAAATTAAAGGCATTGCTATAGATGGGAAAAAAATACTTATTAGTCAATTAGCGGATAACACAACCCTGTTTTTAAAAAATAAACACCAAATACCTGTGGCTCTTCAGGTGATGAAATCTTTCTCCCAAGCTTCAGGCCTGTTTCTTAACCTCGATAAATGTGAACTTCTAAGTATTCATGGTAGCTCAGAAAATATGTTATATAATATCCCAGTGAAAAAGGAGGTTCGCTATTTGGGCATATGGGTTTCTAAAGATACTAAATCTAGTAACAGTAAGAATATCCAGAACCCAATTGAAAAATCCAAGAAAATACTAAATAATTGGTTGCAAAGAGACTTAACGTTATTTGGTAGATCATTACTAACAAAACTGAACTCATATCCAGACTAATATATCCCACCTATTCTTTACCCCTTTCCTCAAAAAATCTAAAAGAAATAAACACCCTAATTCTTTACTTCATTTGGAAAAATAAACATCATTATATTAGAAAAGCAGACATGATTAAAACTTTTGAAGAGGGAGGAATAAAAGCCATTGACTTTGAAACCATGAATGGTGTACTAAAGTTGAGCTGGCTCCAGTCATTTTTGAGATGTAGTGAAGATATCTGGTTTTCTTTGCCTAACTTTGTGTTTAAGAAGCTAGGGGGCATAGATTTCTTACTAAAATGTGACTGAGATTTCTAAGCTGCCTGTGATCCTATCTGCCTTCCATCAGCAGGTCCTATTCCACTGGAAGATGATTTACAAACATAACTTCAGTCCACACAATGTCCCGTTGTGGAACAACAGGGTGATTTTAAGGAGGAGAAAATCAATGTTCATGGAAGGATGGATGGAAAAACAAATCTGGTCTATTCCTCATTTGATGAATGAGAATGGAAATATATTAAAGTATGATGAATTCAATAGTAAATATAAAATAATCTGCAGCCCTGAAGATTACAGAAACGTGGTTGATAACATCCCAATTGCTATGATTAATATCATTAGGAATAACTTAACTCAGTCCCTAACCCCAGATTGCATAAAACTGTAATCAGTGGCATGAATTTTGTTGACAGAAAGTGCAATAACCACATTTTAAGAAAACTATTAATTAATAGCATTTATCCCGGGTCCTCTAAAAGGACATATTATTTGAAGAATTTCAACAAACAAGAAATTCAATCAATAAGAACAAAGTTTTTGAAATTTCCAATTCCCCCTAAATGTAAAGAAATACACTTTAAAATAGTAAATGAAATTTATCCCTCACAGGAATTCATTGAAGAAATGTTCAAGTTTGAAACTGAAAAATGTTATTTTTGTAAATCATCGCTGGAATCAACAGAACATTTGTTTTTTGATTGCAAGATTGTACGTAATTTTTGGATGAATATACATAACTGGTTAACATCAAACTCTCTTCAATTCGATCATTTGTCATGGACAGAGATTAAATACGGAATTTCAATAAAAAATAAAAAAAGTGGAATATTTAATAAATAATGTTATATTGCTATCCAAATTTTATATCCATAAATGTCGTTTCACAAAATCTCCTCCTAATGAAAAAGCTTTTAAAAATGAATTTGTAATATTTTGTAAGTCTTTAATGAAAATTAATTCAGCCCCTGCAATAAATTTGTTTTCATCTATTTCTGAATTTAAATTGTTTTAAACCTCTTTTTTTGTTTGCCTGTATCTTTGAACTTCATATTCTCTGTTTTTTTGTTTGTTTGTTTGTTTGTTTTGTTTTGTTTTATTTCTTCCTGCACGTTGGTTCATAACTTGAAACTAAAGTTTGATGCCGTTCTCTTTCTACCTATTATACCTATGCTATGTGAACTTTTGTTAAGGAGAATGATTCATATTTTTCTGGATTTCCTTGTAATGTGATACGGTCATTGCACTTATATGTATACATGTCTGTGTCATCTGTTTCCTATCGTTAAATAAAGTTTTGGAAAAAAAAAAAACATTAGGAAAACCACAACAATCGCTAAATAATGTGAATTAATGCTAACGTTATGTGGTTGAAGCTAATATATTTATGATAAAATATAGCTTTATTTTACTATATTGACATTCGTAATGTTTAAGTGCAGATAGAATATATGATCAATTCTCTTGAGCGAAACTTTCCACATCCGGTATGGGCTGGCACCTAGCAACCAGGAGGGCGGTGAAAACTAACGGTTGCTATGCGGGATCAGCGCTTCATCTTTATCACTTGTCCCTGTGATAAACTGCAGTAAACCATGACGAGGAGTTGTGCTGCGGTGTTCTGCACAGCACACAGCTTTATATATATCATAAAAATGATTTTTTACAAGCAATTTTCCACTATAATGTCAGCTGGAATCAAAAGGCCAGTCACCCAGGAGGACAAGGACTGGGCACAGGCATCCTTGTCACATCTTGGACGTTTTACTGGGATGGGATGGATTTTGAGTCCAGAAACACCACCACCATTTTTGTCTTTTTTTTTTTCTTTTTTTTTTACCTTGATGTGCTCTTCATATCAGCAGTTTAATTAATAATATTTATTAATAATTATTTTTTTTTTTTTAAAAAAGAGTGAGCTTTTACAGTGCTGAATTTCCCTTCTGGGATGAATAAAGTATTTTTCATTTAATTTCATTTAATTTCAATTACGCTGCATTAAATCAGTGACAGTTTGGTTTGGGTAAAATCCTCTCATGTATTATGTTTGTTCATGTTTTGAAGCAAATATTTTCATGATTTGAATGGCTGTTTGATTCATAAAGATAATTAACAAGGGCTGTATGATTTTTGAGAAATATCTAATTACAATTTTTTTTGACCGATATTGCAATTTTGATATTATTTGTAATATCAGAGGAAAGGCTCATTTCTAACATCATAATTGAATGTAAAACTTCTTGGCATTTTACCAAATGGTGTTGTGGCAGCAAATATTTATTCATTTGCAGAAGCAAAACGTCTAATCGGGGACTCTTCATCACCGTTGCAGTTCAGCAGCGGACAGCGCCGATCAGAGACTCTTGTTAAAACACGTCTCCTTACATGGAAAGCCTTGTCGGAATGGTGGGACGTTTGTGTGTCGGAATGGCGGGATTACGGAATAGTGGTATGTCTGGTAAGCCAGGATCAGACGACACGATTTTTTTCATCGTTCACGACGGTCACTGTCTGATCATTGCGTGATGTCACAACAGATGACACGGGACAGGGAGGCGGGACAAGCAGCTGTCAATCACTTGGTTTGGAGCCTCTGAAATGCCCCAATGTTTGGGAGCAGTGGATGGGACTCGTGTGGAAATTAAGCAACCAGCCATCAATGCCACAGACTACATCAACAGAAAGGGCAAGTATTCCCTGAATGTCCACGCAATCTGCGACCACAAACACAGGGAAGCCTACGTAGTTTGCAGGATGTCTTCATGTCTCATGAGTCAATAACAAGGCATTTTATTTGTTCGCCGCCTTTTTAAAACACAATAGAGAAATAATACAAACAGAACAAATAAACAATGTATCAACTTGTCAATATATTTATATATTATATCTTTTAATATACAGTATATACATAATTTATACAAAATAATAAAATGCTTTTGCCTTACAGATTCATGGATGTGGTCATAAAGTGGCCTGAAAGCGTACACGATGCTCGTGTATTTGCCAATTCCAAAGTCAATACCTACTTGAAGAATGGAGCGATGCTTTCACTGGAAAAGCAGATTGTGGCTGGAGAGGACCCCATACCCGTCTTTCTGTTAGGAGATCCAGCGTACCCCCTTCTCCCTTACCTAATGAAAGAATATGCAGGTGGAAGGTCTAACCCATCAGAGTAATATTTTGGACTTTGTGCAGAGCTCGTATGATGGTCGAGTGTGCATTTGGTCGGCTCAAAGCCAGTTTTCAGCCCTCAGATGGCCCATGGACATAAATCTCACTGATCTGCCAAATGTCATCTACACTTGCTTTGTCCAGCACAATTACGGTGAAGCCTGGAAGAACCCTGTGGATCTCCATGAAGAGGTCATATGTCAAGATAGGGATCTGCAGCCCCCCCAACACACAAACAAATAATTACTTGACAGACTGCAATGAGGGGAGTGGAAAGAGAGTAAGGAGGATACTGACTAAATACCTAATACAAAATAGCTGCCTACTGGGTGTATGTTCTCTACAGCTCTGTAGTTACTAGATTCATTCTGGTAACACCGCCTCAGTGTTGTTAAAGTTTAATGTTTAAGGTAATTGTATAAGTGTGTTTCAGTATGAATAAGAAAGTGCCATACTGAACAAAGTGCAGTCTAAAATCTTTTATTGTACTCCAGGACATACTTACAGAATAGTGCAAAACAGAACAGACCCTGCTAAATACAACAGATGTTACGCATCTAGGTGAGTTAATGACAAATTGTAAGAACGTTGTAAGAACAGGTGAACCATTTCTTTTTCATGTTATTATTTTCATTTTATTACATGAAGTGGGCCATATGTTGAAGCAGTAGTACTAAGCAGGTGCTGAATAAAAGTGTAACAAATTGAAAGTTTTTTCTTTTCTTTTTTTAAATTATATCAACTAAGAGGCCAATTTCACTGCAGGCCCCTAGTGGGCCTCTGGCTGATGATGAAGAACAAACAAACTTAAAGTGCTTCAACTTACTTACAGTGCCATACATACAACAGAATTAGTGCAAAGAATTTGATTACATTTCAGTCACAAAGACATTAAATCCACGTCTTCCTCATCCGAGTGTTGCTCCGTAAGTTGCTGTAGGATGCAGGGCCCATCTGCCTAACTGTGTGTTTATGTGCTGGAGGCAGTGGCGGAGCGTGGGTCTCAGTACAGAGGGGGCGGAGCATTCTCGATGGGCCCTTATGATCGTAATTTTACTACTCAAACACCTTATCCTACCGTCAAACAATGCTCACACACTCATGCTCACTTTTACTGAGCCAAGCAAACCGATGTGCCTCAGAAAGCAGAGTAAAGCCACAAAACAGTTCACAAACTTGTTCTGAAGAACACACGCACACACACACACACACACACACATGCACTTGACAGGTGTCGATCTCAGAGTGTCAGCTGTCCATGGTGCTGAAAGTTTAGACCAGGGACCCCCGATTCCGGTCCTTGAGGACCAGTGTCCTGCAGGTATTATGAGCTGCCCGGCTGCAACACACCTTGTGACGTGTGCAGAGCTTGATGTCAAGCTCTGCACAAGTTTGCTAATTACCCACTGATTGGAGTCAGGCATGTTGCAGCAAGGGAGCTCCTAACACCTGCAGGACACCTGCACTTGAGGACCGGAATTGGGGATCCCTGGTTTAGACGCTAAATCTGTACTATCTTTGATACAGCTTAAATATAAAATGAACACAGCTGGTCCAAAATAATTTCTGAGCTCTATAATAGACTCGGCGGTCTGTTATAGTTGACAGCAACACAAAGAACATTCAATAGAGAGTTGGTCAAGACTACAACATTCTGATAAAGAGATCATTTTTGAAGTTTACACAGCTGCGTTTACATGGAGCCAAATATACCGATTGCTTTCGGTTTAAAAGCTCTTTCGGAATGAAAATGATCCATGTAAACACCTCTTTCCGAATGAAAAGTGCTGAACCGATCAAATTTTCATTCAGTTTCTCGGGGGTAGAATATTCCTTTCCCCAAACCGAACGGGGTGTCATGTAAACACTGAATCGGAAAGTTGTGAGGTTGCGCTCTTACAGCGCATGCTTCAACAAGACGTAAACGTGCGACGAGTGACGTTTCCTCACTTTGACAGATGGCTGTTAACAACGTCATTCAATAGACAGCAAAAGAAAGTTTTGTTTTTTACTCAAACGCTGTCTCTACGCCTTTTCCTCTTGGTTGTCTGCAGTAGGAGCGCATGAGGATCAGCGGCTGATTAAAGTCCTGCAGAAACCACAACCGTGACGATCAGTTTTTATACCTCCGTCTTTATTAAATAACGTGATGTAACATCATTCTGCGCATGTCAGACAGGATTATTCTGAATAAATATTGGCGCATATACACACCAGATCAGAATGAATTAGTTCCTATGGAAACAGCTGCCCTGAAATCCTCAATCAGAATGATTTCGTACCGAAAGGGAAAAAAGTCTCCATGTAAACGTACCTACTCACCAATGGCTCTCTGCGCTGGCTGTCGCAGTTTAGTCGACTCCTCCATAATCCTTTTTGAATTTTGAAAATCCTGTGCATGGGTCACCCCAGCTTTCCCAGACTTTTCGGTTGTCTTTTTGCCAAACAGCCAGCAACAGAAGCAAAACAGCTTGTTTGGTCTGGGTGAATAAATGAGCCACTGTCGCTCCACGATGCCCGAAGCTCCCAAATGATGGCTGTACCAGGCAGGGTTAAAGCATCGTCCCTCTGGAAACTTCTCATATCTGTCCTTCAAACCAGGCTGACAGGGTCCATGCCCGATGAGAGCCAGAGCCCGGATTACTTCAGGGGTGAGAGGGTGGTCTCGAAACAAGAATGGGTCGGTCGGGTACTCCTCTACAGCTGCCGAGGTGGCTACCAGATGCGCCGGGTCTTCGTCGGTGCTACCAGTACGGACACTGACCGCCGCTGCTGCTGGTGGCACAAAATGTTCCAGCAGCGTTTATGTTGGACTGCAGCAGGGCTCCTGGTGGTCCTCCGATGGTGGGCTTTGAGTAGTACTGCTGGCGGCTAGCCTAGCCTCAGTCACCGGCTGACTGATGTTGGGCTCTCACGGCCATGGTGGTGTTGATGAAAAGTAGGGAGTAAGCGGATGACAAGAAGCAACCAATTTCTCTTTTCTCTCTTTTACCTTTAGTTTGAATGAGCCAGATTGATGTTTTTTCTTCTCCATTTTTGCTGTTTAGCTTCCCTCCAGAGTTCAGATCAAGCGTAAAGAAAAAAAAAAGTTACTGCGGCACAGCCAATCACCGCTGGCTCACAGCTCCGATGCATTCACGGACAGTCGTAACACAAGAATTGGCCTACTGAAGCCCCCACACTCAGACGTAGACCTTCACGCACACACTGCACATTTATTGTTAAAACAATTTATTTACGATTAAACATGAACACATCACACGAAACGGGGCCCTTTGACCTTGTGGGCCCTGGGGCGACCGCCCCCTTGCCCCCACTCTGGCTCCGCTACAGGCTGGAGCTGTGTTGTGCTGGCTAGATACTCGAGGTTGACACAAGGACATCAAAGCTGTTGCTCAATCTGATGTGAGCCTCTGATTGTGTCTAGCCTCTCACTGTGTCTTTGCTCAGCCTTCTCCATTACATCCACAATCTTCCTCTTTATGTCGGGGTCAGTCTGCACTGGGTCCACACACAGTCTTTTCTGCAGCCTTTCACCTCTGTAGTTATTGAGCTTTGTCTGACAAAGAGTAGGGAGAAAGTTGATTAGCAATGTAGTGAAAAGGTTCATAAGACCTACTGGTACTAATTGTCTCATGAATATCTTTCTCTGCCCTTAAAAAACTAAAAAAGTTCATTAGCTGATGAAATCATTGGTAGTGACAGTGTAATATATCCACCTATGGCAATAAACAAGCAGGACCAACTGTATGTCAGGTACTGTAGTTATGGTGATGTCAATACTTTGAACAAAGAAGTAGTTGTGGTTATAATAACATTCTGTATACAGGTATTTAGGTTTTTGAATATGTAACACCTGTTTAGTTCAATTTGTATTGTGCATGTGTAATGACAATCAAGTTTAATCTAATATGACATTAATGCTCTGCATGATGTCTCCTTTGATGTGACCTAGGTAGGGTAGGGACAATTTAGAGTCAATCAATCAACTTTTATTTGTATAGCCCTTTACAATAACCAGAATAGTACTCAAAGTGCTTCACAATTAAGCCATAAAGGTACATCGATACATAAAACAGAAAAATCAATAAAACAGGATAAGAAAGAAATAAGAAGTAACTGGGAAGTGCCATAGCGCCGCAGGGTATTAAGAGCCTGTAGGAAACGCATAAAATAAGTTTAAAATAAATGGACAAATAAATAAATAAAAACCTTACCTAAAAAACTAACCTAGATGGAGCTAAAGGCTAATCTAAAAAGGTGGGTCTTTAGCTTTGATTTAAAAAGGCCGAGATCAGTGGTGATGCAAATGTCCAGGGGCAGTTTGTTCCACAACCGAGGAGCAGCAACAGCAAAAGAACGGTCACCCCACTGCTTGTGTCTCGACCTTGGGACCTCAAGCAAAAGCTGACCTGAAGAATGCAGGGCCCTGCCGTGATCACGGATAGTTAAAATATCTGATAAATAGGAGGGCGCCTGGCCGTGAATAGTGTTAAAAACAAACAACAAAAGTTTAAAATCGACTCTGAAACGAACGGGAAGCCAGTGAAGCGACGACAGCACGGGGGTGATGTGTTCACGTCTAGACGTACCAGTTAAAAATCGGGCTGCAGCATTCTGAACGAGTTGAAGACGTGAAATCAAAGACTGGTTTAGGCCGACATAGAGGGCATTGCAGTAGTCCAGTCTTGAACTAATAAATGCATGAATTGCCTTCTCTAGGTGTTGCCGACTGAGAAAAGGCTTCACTTTGGCCAAGAGGCGAAGCTGAAAAAAACTGGTTCTTACCACGGCGCTAACTTGTTTGTCAAATTTCAGTTTGCTGTCAAATGTTACTCCAGGATTCTTGACATGTGATTTAAAAAAAGGGGGCCAGCGAATCACAGTCTGTGAGAACATTTGACATGGGAGACGTACCAAACAAAATGCATTCTGTCTTACTGTCATTTAAGAGCAGAAGGTTCTGTGCCAGCCACTGTTTCAGATCACTTAAACAGTCCAGTAACTTATTTAGTGCAGTTTTCTCATTTGATCTCATGGGCAAGTATAACTGCAAATCATCAGCATAAAAGTGAAAAGACAGATTGTGTTTTCTGATGATTGATCCCAGAGGTAACAAATACAAAGAAAAGAGAATGGGGCCGAGAATTGATCCTTGCGGCACCCCACAAGATAGGGACGCATGCGAGGAGCAGAGATCACCGATCATAACTGAAAAGCTCCTATTTTCCAGGTAAGACTTAAACCATTGAAGGGCGTTGCCACGGATTGTGGCAGAGTGACCAATTAACCTAACAGGCATGTCTTTGGATGGTGGGAGGAAGCCGGAGAACCCGGAGAGAACCCACACATACACGGGGAGAACATGCAAACTCCACACAGGAAGGCCACTGGTGAAATTGTTCGAACCCCCTCCCCAACAGGAAATGGAACTAGCGACCTTCTTACTGTGAGGCTGTGGTGCTAACCACCACACCACCGTGCAGCCCTACTTGACCATGTCTACTTGGCTAAATGTGTCTCAATTAGATTATTGTTACTGACAAGAGGCTGTGTGCGGTTGCCCCATCACTTCTATTTTATCAGACATACGCTGATCTGGAGTGGATCTAAATATCTCCCGAAGGAACTCAAGTAGCACCAAAACTGTCTGGGTGAGGAAATGAACATATTTCATGCTAGAAAATAGATCCAGATTGAAAAAAACGAACTTCCCCTTTAAAGCAATGCATCTTATTTCAAGAAAGGTTTACAGGATCTACTTTTCTATGAGCTGGAGCTAAACTAGCATGGAGGAAAATAGCATGACTCAGCAGTTTTTTTTTCCCTCTGCACTGAGGTGCAGCCACAGACTGACTCTGGTAGAGGAGAGATTTATGAATATTGTTTTAATTGACTGGAAAGGTTCTTAATTTAACTTTGGCATGCTGTTTTATCAGCGCTGATATTCACGACTGCTCGCTTCGTCTTCTGCTGCCGGGTTAATCTGCTTCTGTCTTTGTCTTCTCACTCTCTGAGCTCCAAAATGTGTTTTTCTTTTCTTTGTACTGAGACGAAAGGAAGCAAGCATGATGATGATTTTCTGCTTGGTGGCATCTAATTTGAAAGCCAGCATTTAAAATGAGAATCAGATAACAGCTTAATGTTTATCGGGTTCAGTCTGTCACTCAGGGAAACAAGATGCTGACCTCCGCTGTGTTTTCTGACGATTTCACTTCATCCCCATCTGCATGTTTTTCTGTCTTTCAGTCGTGCTGATGAGTATGTGTCTCCTCACAGAACGTTTCTGAGTTTTAATGAGCCAGTTGCCGTCTCTGTTTTACATTTTGCTCATCAGAAAACATAAAAGCCATAAAAACAAACAGCAGCTGAAAGGCAGAGCGGTTTAAAACTTCATTGTGATGACTGATACTGGAACATTTTCCCGCTGTTGAGTTTCTCAGCATGTTTGTGGCTAAAGGAAGGGCTGACACAGCAGATGTGCACGGCTTGGACAGCTGCTTTACGTCTCTCTGGCTGGAGCATCTTTGATTCGCCGTCATGCCCGATCTGCCGCCTCAGTTTATCCCGGAGTCGTCGGACAAAGAGCAGCGAGTCCGGGCAGCTGTTTGCTGCGTGAGCAACGTTCTGGAAAAATGCTTTCACTGAGGTTGAAGGCTTTTCATGTGCAGATGCAGGATTTATATTTTCTTTCATTCAGGCTTTTGTGGCAGATTTGTCCCGAGTACATGTCTGTGTCTTGATCCACACAGAAAAAGAATCTGATGATATTTTATAGAGAGACTGAACAGACAATATTTTATCAGATTGTCCATAGAATCAGAACCAATATTTATAAAATTATTCTCATAATTTATTATTTAGGAATAGGACCAAGCGTATTAATGTATATTTTCATGTAAATATGAAAGATTACAGCAAATAGCTGATTTCCAGACTAAAATAGTAAAATACAACATTGTACATGAACAGCATACAGGGTTCCCACGCATCCTGGAAAACCTGGAAAATGATTGGACATTTTTCCAGTCATGGAAAACACATGGAAAATGGAAAAAGAATCAAATTATCTGGAAAATTATTTTTTTCCTCCCTCTGCTTCATCGCCTCTTCGTCTCTGCTTCGTCACGGCTTCATTACCACTTCGTCCTGGCTTCGCCTCCGCTTCGTCGCCACTTCGTCGCCACTTCGTCGCCACTTCGTCCTGACTTTGTCACCACTTTATCTCCGCTTCATCTCTGCTTCATCTCCACTTTCTCCTGACTTCATCTCCACTTTGTCTCGGTTTCGTCACCACTTCGTCACAGCTTCGTTGGCCCTTCGTCTCGGCCTCGTCCCCGTAAAAAATATAAGCTACAGTTGTTGAACACTTCTCCAAAAGCTTGGGGTCGAAGTTATTAGTCTCGTTGAGAGGAGGTGCTTTTAACGGCAGGGATGCATTTCTTGGCGCAACAGTTCTCCCTCCACAAATACAGCCATTTCCACCAAGTCCGTCGGCTTAATTCTGCAGAATAGATTCATTTTCCTGCAGATTCTTTTCAAAGTCCTGATATGAGCTGTAATTACTATTCAGAGTATTAGTGTCTTCTTCCAGCGTTCTCCTCATTTATATATAAAGTCAGAGAGAGAGAAGGCAACTCTGCTATTTCATTACCTCCACACCTGTTGGAGAAACACATTTTCTCTGGGATAGAGGGGTTTTCAGTCTTCCCTATCCTAACAGGATTTTCTAAACTCAAGCCGTAAATATCCCCTCAGCGGAGATTGAATCTAGTTCCCTGAGATCTGTGGAGAGAATCGAATAGATTTCACTTTACTTTCTCTCAGCGAGGGCAGAACTGCTTCTGGCGATGATGTCAGAGGACAGGATGACATCGCAGGAGGCCCATCCGCTCCAGCTGCTTGTTTTAAAATGGGATTTGAGCTCTGCGATGCACAAACAGTCCAATTATTTACTCCTGTAAACAACAACGCTCCTCTCTGCAGGTCCGGGACGATCCAGCCGGATGCACCAGCGCTGCGGGACATTGCACGGTCAGTGCCCATGTTGGCACGCTGCACGGTGTCAACAACACGCACAGAAGTTTGTTTGTGTGCCGTTGGGATATGAGCCTGACAAATCAAATCAAAAACAAAAGGGAGCGATGGTATTTCAGACTGGGGCACATCAACCGGCCACACAGGCCGGAGAAACTCAGCCTTGTTCACTTCAGTAAACAAAGAAATGATGGTTTGCACTCACTGCTGCACTTTCAGGTTACAGTTGCTAGTGGTTACCATCCTGGATGGTGGGTTCAGGGACGTCACGTTCACTTGATTTCACAATAATTACAGCATTAAACTAGAATAATAACTGATCAGCAGATCAGGAACAAAAACGAAGCTGCATCATTCGCATGTTGCTGTTTTCATTCCTTGCAGCTGCAGAAGAGGCGTGCACGAGGTAGAAAGTACAGAGGGAGAGTTATTCCCACCAAATAAACATTAAGCCATTGTGTTTGAGAAACAAAATAGGAGTGATTGTGGGGGACGTTTTACCAGCCTGTGAAGCAAGACATTAAAAGCTCAGAGAAACGAAGGAATGCATCCGATATGTTCAGCAACTGCAGGATAAACTCCACATCTGTACCCGAGAGAAAAGGGAATGTTCAGAAACTGGCTTAAATTATGTCAATGACATAAAATATATTATTAAAATAAAATAAAATAGGAGATTATCACGCTTACCGAAACTTCCCGGTATTTGGACACTTCCTCTTCCGGGCCATGTTAACGACAGCCGTTCCTGCTCTGTTATACTGTTTAAATCGGATAAACTCCAAACATACTTAAGTTTTCATTCTAGACTGAAATGATACTAAGGAAGAAGTGGATCAAAGCGATCGATTCGCTGCGGTGAAGGGCCGAACTTTATAATAAAACACACGTTTGTTTGTCGCCGGTGGGGCACAACACCGGCACTTCACAGCATGCTAGCATTAGCCAGCTAGCGTTTACTGACGTGCTTAACATTGTGCGTCTGAAAACACACAAACATCTGAAAATCAGGTCCCCCCCCCCCCGTTTCTAGTGGAACAGCTGGGGACTGCCAAGAAGGGAGACGCTTTCGGATGCTTGTGTGTTTTCAGCCGCACAAAGTTAGGCACGTCATCAAGCTGGCTAATGCTAACCTGCTAACACGACTGTGCAGTCTGCCGGCAACAAACAAACGTGTGTCGTTTTATTATAAAGTTCGGTCCTTCACCGCGGCGAATCGGTCGTTTTGATCCACTTCTTCCTTAGCATCACTTCAGTCTGGAATGAAAACTTGGCATTGGCGTTTATCAGATTAACAAAGTTTAACAGAGTAGTAGCTGGCGGACTACTGTTAGCAGGTTAGCATTAGCCAGCTTGATGACGTGCCTAACTTTGTGCGGCTGAAAACACACAAGCATCTGAAAGCGTCTCCTTTCTTGGCAGTCCCCAGTTCAGAACAGGGGGGGTACAGACCCGATTTTCAGATGCTTGTGTGTTTTAAGACGCACAATGTTAAGCACATCAGTAAACGCTAGCTGGCTAATGCTAGCATGCCGGTGTTGTGCCCCACCGGCTACAAACGAACATGCTACGTTGTTTTATTATAAAGTGCGGCCCTTCACTCTGGAGAATCGCTTTGATCCACTTCTTCCTTAGTATCACTTCAGTCTGGAATCCGTGAAAATTTAAGTAGGGTGGCGTTTATTCACGTTATCTACAAAGTAAAGCAGGGACATTGAACTGGGCCGGAAGTGGGCTGTCCAAGTGTTTCAAACCGGAAGTTCGGAACACAGAAGCGTGATAATCCCCCATATTGTACTTTTGAGAGAACATTTGGAAAAAAAATGTACCTACAGGTACAGAAATATTCCTGTCTCGTCTTGCACCTCTGTTTTTGAGAGTGTTAAAATCTGATTTCAGAAGGTAAAACTTTATTTTGGAAATTAATCATAACACAACTGAAGCAATCACCAGCACGCTCGCTCGGCATAATTTAAAAAGCAACAGGAGACGCTTGAAGCCCACAGTACTCTTATTATATCTAAAACTTGTAGCTTTTTTTTACATTTTAGATCAGTAATCTGACTATTTGGCGTCATTGTATCCGTTTGGTATCCTCTCGTCTGTTTTTATGCAAGCGCACTGCAGTTTCATATTTGGAGGGTTTAGAGCAGGGCTGTCCAATTTGGGGCCCAGGGGCCAAAGTTGGCCTGCGAGTGATTATTTTAGGCCCGCCACCCATTGTCCTTTTTTTTTACTATGATTTTCCCAGCTGTGTGAAAAGTTCTTTTGATATTTATTCATTTTTGTACTTCCCTTTCTGACCATAAATTAACATTGCATTGCATTGTGGGTAGGGTGCTGCTGTTGTTCTTCTATCAGCTCAGATCTGGAAGCCCATGATCAGACAATAAGAGGCTATTCAAAATAAAACTGCATACAAAGTAATGTAAAAAAAAAAAAAAACAAGTAATGAACACAATAAAGAATGGTGTTATTTATTTTCCACATTACTTTGAATGAGATTTAATTTTGAATAATTACACTATGGGCTAAGCATATTTAATTTCTTGCATTGTAACATGAATTTTTAGTTTTAGTCCATGACCACCCACCCAGAGTCATTGTCGGCCCTCCAATATAAAATATTTGGACACCTCTGGTTTAGAGGGAAAACTGTATTTCATTCTTTGGCATTTTACCAAATATTTATTCATTTGCAGAAGCAAAACGCCTAATGAGGCTCTCTTCATCACCGTTGCAGTTCAGCACTGGACAGCACCGAGTCTGGTTGGAATGGTGGGACGTTTGTGTGTCAGAATAGCAGGATTTCAAATTGTGGGATGTCCAAATGACAGAATGTCCGAATGCCAGCATGTAACAGAACAAAGCCTGTAACAAACTCTGTGAGAACAAGAATGGGAAGCAAGGTTCAAGGCAGGGTAGGGGATCCTGGAAAACGGTTTGAGCAAGCTTCATTTTAAAAAATACACCCCCCGAAACCCCGCCTCCAGAGCACAGAGACGTGCTCTGATGGTTTACAAGTGAAGATAACCGAGAACAGTTAAGTGGATAGCCTGTTAGCCTGCTAGTAAACAGCTGACACGTTTCCTAAAAGTGATAATTATCTCACCTCAATCTTCTTCTGTGGTGTAAAACATCCTCACTGCAAACAGCAACACCTCCATGACTTCATCCACATTTTTTTTCCACATTAGGACTGGTCACTTACGTAAGGATGGTGAAATCCACGAAACACCAGCGTCTGTAGCAGCAAACTCACAAGAACGCAGACATGAAGGATGTTAAATAATGCATGAGTGATGTTTAATATTTGCAAAGTTACAGCGGACGTCTCGTCTGACCTCTGAGTCTCCGCTGCATCAGCTCTGTTCTGCTGCATTTATGAATGCTAACTTATTTTAACATATGACCTTTGTGCAGCTGTCTGCTGCAACACGGCAGTAGAAATGCGTTATTTAGAGAAATTACAACAATTCAACAAACTCAGAGTGTGAGAAAAAGCAGAGGATTGTTCTGGAGTATTAGAGAAAGACCCTGTGTGGAGTAAAGAGGAAGAAAAAAGGGCTTTCAAAGGATGAACTGCAGTTAAAGGTTAAGGGTTAAGACGGGTTATCTGTCCAATAATCTGTTTTCGTCTGACCGAGAGGATGAGGATCAGCTGAGGCAGATTATAAAGAATAAGAGTGAAAGTTCACACCTTCATGGCTGAGAGCAGAGAGAGAGAAAGACACGTCGACATCCAGTTTCACAGACAAGTTTGAAGGATTTAGAAAAAGAGATGTTGGAGGATTTGAGTCTTTGAAACTGAAATGAAGGCGCTCACAATCTCATCTAACATGAGAGAAAGCTGTGGAGAGTGAAACTGGACAATTCATCTGATGCAACCAGAAATGGACACTTCAGAGGAAGAAGAAACTAGGGATGGCAATACTGATACCCTGGAGTTGATACTTTGAAACCGAAAAAACTAAATATCAGATACTTTTTTGAATATGGAGATGTTCAATTAAATCAATACTTTATTAAAGACACTTCTCAAAAAGCCCTGAAAAAAGATTTAACAAAATCACAAACAACTTTCATAAATAATAGTAATAATAACCACAATAACACCACTGTACAGATCCAAAACATCCATTTGTTTCCACTTCTTAGATTTTAAGGCAATGAAATGATGTGAAAGCAGCCAGATTCTAGCTTCTGTGTCACATGATGGTGGTAGCCTATCAGATTCTAGCTTCTGTATCACATGATGGTGGTAGCCTATCAGATTCTAGCTTCTGTATCACATGATGGTGGTAGCCTATCAGATTCTAGCTTCTGTGTCACATGATAGTTGTAGCCTATCAGATTCTAGCTTCTGTGTCACATGATGGTGGTAGCCTATCAGATTCTAGCTTCTGTGTCACATGATAGTTGTAGCCTATCAGATTCTAGCTTCTGTATCACATGATGGTGGTAGCCATCAGATTCTAGTTTCTGTATCACATCAGTGGCCCCGTCCCAATACCCACCCTAAACCCTACACCCTTTATGAAGTGCGCACTTGGCAGAAGTGCACATTAAGGGTTGGAGTGTGCAGATTGCAAGTGCGGGAAAAAGGCAGAATTGGGACAGTGATGGTTCCTCCATTTTGCACCGCGTCATTTCATGTCATTGCTGCCAAACTCAGCTTCATCTCTGTTCCCGGTGAAGAGGCATCATTTTCAAACATAAACTGAATAAGTTCATTTCATCTGTTCTTGTAGAATAGATGTTATGAAATCCACACAAGTTTAATTAATAAATAAATGAATTACTGAATTAATTTATGTAGATGGCTGTAGAATTTCATTAGTACAGATTAAATAGCTGTTACATTCTAAACAAATGTATAATAATGATTAAATTGTCGCTCTGTGACTGTTATCGTTTGCATAGAATGTCCATAAATGTCCACATGTCCATAAAAACATGTATAAGTTCTTTGAGTTACATTGGGCACGGGTAGAGACGGGAAGAGACCTGTATTAATCACATGAGCTGTAAGGCTTACAGAAGTATGGCTATATAATTATTTTTATCCTTAATTTCATTGTAAATAGATGCTTTGGTATTGTATACTTATTTAGTTTTTGCTTTTTTCTTTTAAAATGTTTGCTTAGTATTGTATTTTAATTTAGTTAACCTGTGTTTTTGTTGATTGTTTTTGTTGATTGTATGTTCAAAATTTATGCTGATCTGGATCCCAGGAAGAATAGTCTTCACTGGGGAAGACTAATGGGGATTCATAAGAAACTAAACTAAACTATGTCAGGTAAACAGGTCTCCCTTGTTAAAGACACTACGTCTCGACTGGACTTACCTGTGTAAATAAAGTTTTTAAATAATAAATTAATTTAGCTACTTTTATCAGTAAACTGATAACTTTCATTATTCAAATGCTTTGAATTTTAATATTAAAAGTATATTTCGAAGTAACATGGCAAACTTCAGTAATTATTTCACCTACAGCACAAAAGATTAAATATTTCAATGTTTACATCTGAAATGGCATTTTTTTCACCACAGGCAGGAGCTCATCACCAAACATGGACATGATCCGCCTTTATGGTTCAAAACGTCACATGCAGCAATGAATTATGGGCAATATGCTTCGGTGAAGTCTGCATGGATGCGGACTTCACTGAAGTGTGGATTGAGGGCGCAAAAGGGGCGTGACGGACTTCCGCCCTCGTGCAGCCCTGGAGAATTGGGACACACTACGCAATTCAACCCCTCAATGGGAGCGCGCATTCTAGGGCGCAAGGGTGGAAGTGCGGGTATTGGGACGGGGCCAGTGTTGTTTTCGTTAACGATGACGAAATCATTTCGTTGACGCCCCTTTTTTTCATGACGATGACGACACGATGACGAGCTAAACATGTCTCTTTGATGACTAAAATATGACGGGACGTGTGTAAATTTTCATTGATGAGACGAGACTGGACGAAATTGTGAATATCTGGTCTGTCAGACGTTCATAATGCAGGAAATGTCTCCCTATTCTGCATTTATCTGTCTGTCAAAAGTTAAAAAGTAGTTGCATCCTTACTCGCATCCGCCCGAACCGAGACCCGCGAATCGTGGCTCTTCCTGTCAAACCTGACCCGCATGTCGCACATTAATATCTTAAATTCACAGCAGTCTCTGTCATTTTGCCACGTAGGGGCTTTATCTATTTGATTCAGAGATTCCAGCATAAAAGATCATCATCCCTGGTTGTAACAGTGTTCGCTGTTCTCATTACCAGCAGTGCCTCTGTCTCTGCCTGATCTGGAAACGATCCCAACGTTTGATGTTTAAAACGCGTCTTGTCCAACGAAAAAGAAACATTTTCTGACCGCCACCCGCCCGAACTACATAAATATCCGCCCACACCTTAACCATGATGTTAATCTTTGTCATTTCTATCTGCTAAACAGCGTTTTTGCGTGTTACCGTCGGGTATCTGAACTGCTGAGGGACTCTGGTGAACACCTGCGGTCAGACGCGCAGCTGCTTGGCTGCGCTGTTCAAACGGTGGGAAGTTCGTCTCTTTTCAGAGAGCCGGTATTTTTGATTCGGTTCCCAAAGAGTCGGCTCTTTTGAGTCGGTTCCTAAAGAGCCGGCTGTTTCGACTCCCAAATGGTTTGTAATTTAAGATATTTGCAGCCCTATATTTTACCTTAATTTTGCAATAAATTGATGGTTTGTGTGTCAAAAATGTTTTTGCATTCAGTATTTTTATGAGAAGCTTTAAAATTTATTCTATCTTCAAACTTTTTTATTTGACAGGGACAGTACATATTAATGAACATAGCAACATGTTGAATTGTCATTAGTAAGCTAATTAGCATCAGCAGTCCCTTGGCAGGTAAAGAAAAGATACACAATATAATAAAACAACAAAATTAAACTTTCAGGTGCCACATGATTATAATACAAGGCAACGCAACTCACTCCCCTCACCATTAACTGCTGTCTTCACTTGCAATGGAACAAAGTCTTTCTTTCTGTTTTCATATACAAACCTATATGCTCAAATGTAACCGGCAGCATGGTCTCCTTAGTGACCAGTTATTCTTTTTTCTTTTTTTTTTTAAATATAGCCTACCTGACAAAAACTAGACTAAAACGTTTTTAATTTCGTCGACTAAAACTAGACTAAAACCTTTTTGATTTTCGTAGACTAAAACTAGACTAAAACTATCAGATACAGAAATGACTAAAATATGACTAAAACTAATAAGCATTTTCGTCAGAAAGACTAAGACTAAGACTAAAACTCAGATAGCTGCCAAAAACAACACTGTATCACATGATGGTGGTAGCCTATCAGATTCTAGCTTCTGTATCACATGACGGTGGTAGCCTATCAGATTCTAGCTTCTGTGTCACATGATAGTTGTAGCCTATCAGATTCTAGCTTCTGTATCACATGATGGTGGTAGCCTATCAGACTCTAGTTTCTGTATCACATGATGGTGGTAGACAATCAGATTCTAGTTTCTGTATCACATGATGGTGGTAGCCTATCAGATTCTAGTTTCTGTATCACATGATGGTGGTAGACTATCAGATTCTAGTTTCTGTATCACATGATGGTGGTAGCCTATCAGATTCTAGTTTCTGTATCACATGATGGTGGTAGACTATCAGATTCTAGCTTCTGTATCACATGATGGTGGTAGCCTATCAGATTCTAGCTTCTGTATCACATGATGGTGGTAGCCTATCAGATTCTAGCTTCTGTATCACATCATGGTGGTAGCCTATCAGATTCCAGCTTCTGTATCACATGATGGTGGTAGCCTATCACATTCTAGCTTCTGTATCACATCATGGTGGTAGCCTATCAGATTCCAGCTTCTGTATCACATGATGGTGGTAGCCTATCAGATTCTAGCTTCTGCATCACATGATGGTGGTAGCCTATCAGATTCTAGCTTCTGTATCACCTGATGGTGGTAGCCTATCAGATTCTAGCTTCTGTGTCACATGATAGTTGTAGCCTATCAGATTCTAGCTTCTGTATCACATGATTGTTGTAGCCTATCAGATTCTAGCTTCTGTATCACATGATGGCTGTAGCCTATCAGATTCTAGCTTCTGTGTCACATGATGGTGGTAGCCTATAAGATTCTAGCTGCTGTATCACATGATGGTGGTAGCCTATCAGATTCTAGCTTCTGCATCACATGATGGTGGTAGCCTATCAGATTCTAGCTTCTGTATCACCTGATGGTGGTAGCCTATCAGATTCTAGCTTCTGTGTCACATGATAGTTGTAGCCTATCAGATTTTAGCTTCTGTATCACATGATGGTGATAGCCTATCAGATTCTAGTTTCTGTATCACATGATGGTGGTAGCCTATCAGATTCTAGCTTCTGTATCACATGATGGTGGTAGCCTATCAGATTCTAGTTTCTGTATCACATGATGGTGGTAGCCTATCAGATTCTAGTTTCTGTATCACATGATGGTGGTAGCCTATCAGATTCTAGCTTCTGTATCACATGATGGTGGTAGCCTATCAGATTCTAGTTTCTGTATCACATGATGGTGGTAGCCTAT
This sequence comes from Atherinomorus stipes, assembly GCA_023101725.1. Taxonomy (NCBI): domain Eukaryota; kingdom Metazoa; phylum Chordata; class Actinopteri; order Atheriniformes; family Atherinidae; genus Atherinomorus; species Atherinomorus stipes. Next base: position 24,323 of record JALJCO010008406.1, read on the forward strand.
CAGATTCTAGCTTCTGAATCACATGATGGTGGTAGCCTATCAGATTCTAGCTTCTGTATCACATGATGGTGGTAGCCTATCAGATTCTAGCTTCTGTATCACATGATGGTGGTAGCCTATCAGATTCTAGCTTCTGTATCACATGATGGTGGTAGCCTATCAGATTCTAGCTTCTGTATCACATGATGTGATGTTTTTAAGCATTTCTTTCCAGTACTTCTGTGCTCTATTTTCAATTATGTCTGATATTGTCTTTGCATCCAAGATATTAATGCAAACTGTACAATCTTAATTTTCTTCCCTTCAAGTCCGATCCTATCGCCGGCGATAGAAAAGTGACATGCGCCATACAAAGTAGCATAACTTCTCAACCGTTTACGCTATCAACGTAATTCAAACAGATTCTGAAAGCTGAGAAACGTAGCTTTCTAACGATATATGACACGTCATGATTTTCGTGGGTTCTTTGTGTGTGGGGGCGGGGTAAAGTAAGCAGCGACAGAGGAGGCTGTAGCAGAGACGGGGTGAAACTTCTATGTTATCTTTGCGATGATTTTACGGTAATTTGGTGCATTTTTACAGTGTTTCTAGCGAGGTTCTTCATGTAAATAATATTTCAATATTGTAAATGATAGCATTAGAATAGGTTTTGAGCAGTTTATAGTGTTTTTTGCCCGGTAATTTGCAAAATAGTTAATCTTTTTCTACATTGTTCCATTTTTTTTTTTTTTTGTTTACGTTAGTCTTTTTTCTATTGTTCCTAATTTTACTCATAATTACAATCGTAATCAATTTGTAAATATGGAAAGAGATCATTTGTGGAGATCAACCAGAGAGAAGAAAGTGCCGTGGAGATTTTGGGAGGAGGATGGACGGGAGGGAACAGGTGCAGCATCACCATCTCATCAACAGTAAGTAATGCAGTTTGTAATTGCCTATTATGTGTTCCCAGCTTTATTACATTAATGTGTGTGTGTGGGCGCGTTTATGCTACATTATGGGGACCATTTTCCGTATTTTACCATCACAGTGAGGACATTTTGCCTTTGTGGGGACATTTTCCCAGTCCCCACAGGTCCAAACCCCAAGGGTCAAGATTAGGTTTTAGAGATTAAGTTACAATTAGGTTTTGGTTAGGATTAGGACAAGGGTTAGGTTTAGGCAATCAGTTATGGCCGTTACGTTTAAGGGTCAGGGGCTAGGGAATGCATTATGTCAATGGATGTACCCCACGAGGATAGAAAAACAAAGTGTGTCTGTGTGTGTGTGGTTTTTTGACATATCTAGTGTATTTTTTTGTCTTGACTTTGTCTGCCTAAAAGAAAATTCTTAGAAGTTATAAAAAGTTTGTATAAAAACATAAAATCATGAGTTTTTATCATTGGAAACAAATCTGAATTTTTCATGAGCCTAAAAGGTGTTAGACAAGGGGAAAATGTATCACCATTGCTCTTTGCATTATTTATTCACGATTTGGAGAGTTACTTACTGCAGAGAGGCTGCCATCACTTACCCTTGAAGATACTGCATTGGACACCTACATGAAGCTTCTGGTCCTGATATATGCAGATGACACTATTGTTATATCATCTACAAAGTTAGGTCAACAAAAGGCAATTGATCATATGTGTGAATATTGCAATAATTGGAAATTAGAAATGAATAGTGAGAAAACTAAAGTGATGATATTTGGACATAGAAAAGGCCATAGTAACTTGAGTTTTACATGTAACAAAAAGAAGCTGGAAGTCGAGTCCTGTTTTAAATATTTAGGACTCACTTTCAATTATAATGAAAGATTTAAGTTGGCAATTAAAGATTTACATGATGCAGCCTCACGGGCAATGTTCGCTGTTCTCTCTAAAAGAAGAAAATTCAGTCTGCCATTTAATCCCACCCTTAACCTTTTTGACAAATTAGTTACACCTGTTATGCTGTATGCCTGTGAGGTGTGGGGGTTTGAAAAAATTTATATTCTCGAACGATTGCACCTTCGATTTTTGAAATACTTCTTAAAAGTGAAAATGGCCACTTGTAGCAATATGGTGTACGGAGAACTGGGCAAATATCCCATCAGCATAGCTATCCAAAAACCGATGATTGGGTATTGGGGGAGACTGTAAATTCACGACACAAATGTACACATATTTAGTTCACTTATATAACACAGGGGAACACATCTCCCCATGGCTCCAGCAGGTAAAGGATATTTTGGATAATTGTGGTCTGTCATAAATCTGGGTTAATCAACTTCCCAACAATGTCAGCCGGCTTAAACTGTGGAGGGGGCCCTGAAAGATCAGTATGTATAAAAATGGCGACAGTGGCTCAGGTGGTAGAGGTCGGCCAATGATTGGAGGATCGGCGGTTTGAATCCCGATTCCCTAGCCATATGGCGTTGTGTCCTTGGGCAGGACACTTAACCCCCCTTGCCTTGTATGAATGTGTGTGAATGTTCCGGTGGTGGTCGGAGGGGCCGTAGGTGCAAAATGGCAGCTACGCTTCCGTCAGTCTGCCCCAGGGCAGCTGTGGCTACATACGTAGCTTACCATCACCACGTATGAATGAGGAGTGAATGAATAATGGACCTACTGTGAGCGCTTTGAGTTCGTTAAAAGAAAAAAAAGTGCGATATAAATCTAATCCATTATTATTATGGAGAAGTGAAATTAGATATATGTCTATGTGATGTGTATGCTGAAATTAAATCAGAGTATAAAATTGAAAAATATTTATGTGAAAACCTTTAGAACAAATAACACAAGCATTCCCAAAATAACCGTCCGGTATAAGGGCCTACAAGAAGCATGAGAATCTGTCCTTTGTGCTGTAATGGTTGTGTAGGAGATGAACTTCATGTTTTATTTGAATGTGACAATGCATTAGTTGCTGAATATAGGTTAAAGTTTTTGCCAAAATGTTATTGGTATTATCCATCAATGTACAAACTTATAATGCTTCTTCAGTCAGGCCAATCAAAGATACGTAATATATAAGTTGGGAGCTTTTTTGAAACGGGTCTTACCTCTCTTTAAATGAGTTTTGCCATTGGTTAATGTATATCTTTTTCTGTTATATGAAGTTTGTGGTTTATACCATGTATTTGGTGGTAAGCAAAATAAATTAAATAAATAAATAAATGAAATGAAAGTGCTCCATTATTGCTTCATCTCTTGTATTCTCTCGTTTTCTTTTGGATAAATCTCTTCTAATGTCATAATAATATGTTTATATTCTTAGAAATAACTCAGATAAAGGTCCATTCACAAATGATGAATGGACTGTAAACATGCTTATTTCTGCTGTTAACTTATTTATATCTGCTGTAAATGTTTATTTCTACTGTAAACCTGTTTATTTCTATTGTAAACATGTTTATATCTGTTGTAAATGCAGGGTTTCTCTCCCACCACCAGGTGGCAGTACAGGGAAGGGAATAAACAAGTGTAGAGGGAAGAACAAGAAAGTTACCGTTCTTTGTTCTGTAAGGCGGCTGGAGAAGTTTCCCGCTGATTACCTGGCTCCTTCATGAAGAAATACACTCCTCGATGTCAGGCTTCAACATTTATTGACAACGATGAAGGAGCCCTAGACAATACAAATAAGACAACATGAGCTACGATAAGCATAACCAAGCTTAATATAAAATAATATGGACACGAACTTACAGGTAATCAGCGGGAAACTTCTCCAGCCGCCTTACAGAACAAAGAACGGTAACTTTCTTGTTCTTCCCTCTACACTTGTTTATTCCCTTCCTGTACTGCCACCTGGTGGTGGGAGAGAAACCCTGCATCCCCCCAGTCCGGTAAGCTGCAAGCAGTGACAGATTAACGGACTCAACCCTGCACCCATCGGCCCGTCTCAGGTTCGTAGCGCCTGGGTGGCCTCCTCAGCCGGGCAATATTCAATGGACTGGGTGCTGAGGGCGGCTGAAGCGACACCGGGGGCGAGTCCACGAGGGCAGGTCCACTGCAGGAGCTGTCACTGGGAGGCAGATCATCATGGGGCGCTGGCTGGGCAGCGTCGGGGGTGCTGCCCGCAGGCTGGGGCGCGAACACCAAGGGCGTCGCCAGTGGGGGCTGGACAGGGGGGACGCTCAGTCCCACCCGTGCGGGTGACAGGGGGGGCTTGGTGCACGGCAGCCGGGCACAAGGGGCGACCGGAGTAAACGCACGGAGGAAGCGACGATTACGCAGAGTCAGGCGGCCCGACCCATCGACCTTAACGCGGTACTGATCGTGACCCAGCGACTCGACCACTATCCCCGACCGGTCCCACTTGAGCGGACTCGGGCCTTGCTGGTTCTGGAGGAACACCGTCTCACCGGGCGCTAGGGGGCGGAGCGGCCGTGCATGTGCCCCCAGAGACTCGGTAGTGCGCGACATCCGCGTCCGAAGGGCCTCTTCCTTGGCCGCCCACGCCTGACGCCAGAGCGGTCGGACATTCGGGTTCGAGAACTTTTCCAGTCTGTTGGTGAAGGACAGCGAATCCCTAAGAGGACGGCCGAAGATGATTTGCGCCGGAGAGAGGTTGCAGTCAGGGTCAGGCGTGTTCCGTAGCTGCAGCATGGCACGCAGGAAGCGATCAAGGTCAAGACTGCCGGCAGGGCCAGTGTTCAACACCAGGAGGCGCTTAGCTGTCTTCACAGCGACCTCTGCCCTGCCGTTAGACTGCGGGAAGCTAACAGAGGACACACGGTGCCTGATGTTCCACCGACGGAGGAAGTCTGCCGTGTGGCTCGCGGTGAACTCTGGGCCTCCGTCGCTCGAAAGTTCCTCCGGCACGCCAAACGTAGAGAAGAATGTGCGGAGGTGGCGCACTAGGCCAGCCGACCCACCCAGATCAGTTCCTGCCGCTGAGCTCAAGACCTCTACCCAGCCCGAAAGGCGGTCCCCGACCACCAAGTAGTGGCGACCCCCATAGTCAAAGAAATCAGCAAAACCGCCTCGAATGGGGTGGAGGGTGGCGAGGACGGCAGGGGTGGCGTCGCCGCCTGCGACGGGGCGCTGCGGTTACAGTCAGTGCACCCATCCCTTGGGCTCGGATGTCTCCAGACATCCGAGGCCAACACACTATAGACCGGGCGCGCCGTTCCATCGCAGAGGTTCCCTGGTGGGCGGCGTGCAGGTGCTTCAGGACCCTGGGACGGAGGGACTGAGGAACCACAACGCGGTCCTGATATAGCAAAACGCCGTCCTGGGCATAGATGGACTCACAGACCGCTGACAAGCCCGCTAGAACGGGGTCCCTGGCGTCAACCCCGTCCCCCTGCTCTATGAGGCGTAGCAGGTGGGCCAGGCACGGATCCGCCGCTGTCTCGTGCGCAAGGAGGGACCATGAGATAGCGCAGAGTTCCTGCGCATCGTCACGGATGGAAGCCATATGAGCCGCCTCCACACCATCATGAGCGCTACACACGTCAATTAAGAGTCCATTAACAGAGCCGGAAGGGGACGGGTGTCTCGAGGTCGCGTCAGCCGCATGGTTACTCCTGCCCGGCAGGTGCACAACATCGAAGCGCCACGGGAGAGTACGCTGCTTGAGCCTGAACAGGCGGGAGTTAGTTATCTCATCCAGCGTACGGTCGCCGAAGATTTTCACCAGAGGCTTATGGTCCGTGACAACAACGAGGTTGTCACAGCCCTGCGTGAAGTACCTCGTCTGCTCCAGCCCCCATGCCACGGCTAGGGCTTCACCCTCGATGGCGGCATAGCGCTGCTCCGCCGACGACAGGAAACGTGAGCCAGCAAGGGTGATCCGCCACCCTTCCACACAGCAGTCTGGTACGCCGGAGCCGCAGTCGCAGTGCTGTTGGAGAAGGAAGTAACCGTGCCGCGTCTGGACTAATCAGGGCGGAGACACGTCCGCCTCCGCATGTCGAAGATCTCCACACCCCCACGGATAGCTGCACTTATGGCCAGTTTGGAAGCTTGGAAAGCCTGCTCCAGTTCAGGCGACCATGAGAACTTGCAGCGCGGGCTTAGGAAGGGCTTAAATGGCGCCCATCGTGTCACGCAGCTGGGCATAGTTGGCCACCTGGTTGACGAGGCCAAACCAGCTCCTGATGTCAGTCGTGGAGACCGGGGTGGGGAAGTCCCGGATGGCGTCTAAGTACTTAGGCAGCGGTTCGATCGCAGAGTCCGAGACCCTGAAGCCGGCAAAGTCGACAGTCCTTTCCGCGAACTGGAATTTGTCCGGGTTTAACACGACGCCCGACCGTCCCACGCGGGTAAGGAAGTCGATGGTCCTCCACCAGTGCTGTTCCAAGTCCACATCGGAGTGGATCGTGTCATCGACACACCGTTCCTTGCGCTCCCAGTCAGATAGGATGGCATCGAAACGGCGGTTGTAACCGTCTCCGGACGACAGGAAGCCTTGTGGCGCCCTGGTGTAGCGCCAGCGGCCAAAGGGTGTGATAAAGGTAGTCAAATGACGATCTGATTCACGCAGGGGCACACTATGGTAGCCGTTCCAGGCGTCCGTGACCGTCTTCCAGGTGTCCTTCGGGATACGGCGTGCAAGGTGGAACGGGGACTCAGTTGCAAAAGTTTCGCGTTGGCAAAACTTATTAAGGGGCGAAAGGTCTACAGTCCGGCGGGGGGAACCGTCGTGTTTCCGAGTGACCACCATGCGGTGGCACCAAGACACCGGTTCACCGTAGGGCACCCGTTCAATCACTCCGAGGGCCTCATCCCGGAGGAGGTCGTCATAAACCCTCTGTTGCCAGTGTAAGGGCACGGTGGCGGCAGTGTGGCATGCCTTAGGCGTGGCTGCCGGGTCCACGTGGGAGAGAAACCCTGCAGTAAACATGTTTATTTCTGCTGTGAAGTTGGTCTTAAACATGAGAGTCTATGGGGATTTGCTCTGTTTTGGAGCCCCTAGTGGATGAAGGAAGAACTACAATTATTACAGACTTCCAGGCTTCACTTTTCTCCAGCGGCATTTCCTCTTAACAGCTTCCAGCTTGGCTGCTAACTTTACACTTTAAAATCTCACTAGTTGGCTTTACTTAAAAACTTATGCAAACTTGCTGCCTTAAAAAAATAAAGTTTGTTATTCATGTGACTGACTCAATAGAATCAACTACTGTTTGTTCTTAGTTTATGTTTACTAATTTTGTTTTTCTCATTTCTTGCACTGTTTATGTCGGTACACTGATGTATGATTTTTTTGTTTGTTTTTTGTTGTTGTTTTATCTTACATGTCCAAAAAAAATGCTCAAATCAAACTAAAAACATCTGTAGTCTAAGCTTACCACGAGGCTCTTACCTCAAGGACAGAAAGCTGGTTATCTAGTGCTAACTAGCGACAGTCGGTGGTTATCTCCCAGAAAACGACTCATTTCTCCAGATAATGAGGAAAATGAGCTTCTCCTCACATGCAAACGAGCAAACAAGATAATGGCGTAATTAGGGAGTGATTTTAAGATAATGGCATCAAACATTAACACTTGCAGGCATGGCCGCTCACAGCGTTCATACTCGACAGCAGCAGAGATGCAGACTGTTGAGACTTTATGTCTGCCAGGACTTTGTCAGACATGAAGGATTACATTTTGTTTAAACATCCAACAGTGGAAATAACTGCCAGTTCGACCAGAGTTGGTTAAATTACTATTGATCCACTGAACAGGGTTCCCACTCTTTTCTTTAAGTTGTTTTCCAGGACTTTTCCAGGACATTTTCAGGACTTTTCCAGCTGCTACAGTACGAGTCAAGTTATCACAACATAGACTTTAAATTCCACCACAAGCTTTTGGAGACGTGTTATTTTGTGACTTGGAAATGGGACACCCTTAAATGCAGATACATCTTTAAACTGTGGGGAGCAGCATTTTGGGTTTTTTTGTTTTATAGAAATAGAAAAAATATGAGAGGAATGTTTGAAAAAATAAAAATATTGAGAGAATAATTTGTGATAGATGATGGTTTGGATAAAGAAAATGTTTTGAAGGAAATATTTTGTAATAGAATAAATAAAAATAAGTTGCATTTGGAAAATTTTTTCAACGGAGTTCTAAATTTTTTTTTTTGCTTCAGAGTGAAAATTTTTAAAAGAAAATTTAACTTTTTCTTTCGTTTCACCTAGTCTTTGTTCGTTGTTTTCTTTCGATGTGAAACTGTGTATGGGCGGGTCTGTGTTCCTATTGGCCAGTCTAACAGAACTGACAGCCGGGTGGTGATATTTGGGTAAAGGTGGTGACGCCTTCCTCGTTAATATTATGAGGACTCCCGCTGAAACAGAAGTACTGATCCAGCAGCACGTTTAGAAGGACTCAAGACTAGATTAGCGCTTTCTGAACGGTTAATAAATGTGCTGTGTTTGGGAAACATGGATACACATCGCTGCGTCTTTATAAAAGATAATAAAATAAGAGCGGGTTATAGTTATACGTGTACACTTTTAGACATCGACTGGTGGAGTGGCTGAGCCTAGCCTGCAGAGTCTGACGAGACGTATTAAAATTTTCGTTGATGAGATGAGATGGAGGAAAATGTCAGTGCCTGGTCTGTCAGACATTCATAAGATGCAGGAAATTCCTGCTTATTGTGCATTAATCTGTCTGTCAAAAGCTAAAAAAATAGTGCATCATCTTTTTGTGTGGACGCATCGACCACCACTTGCCGTGCGGCAGTTCTGCGCAGGTTTTACCAACTCGCACCTGCTGGAACCAAGACCCACAATCCGCGGCTCTCCCTGTCAGACCCGAGCAACACGTCAATTCCTAAATGTATGAACTGTGATATTAATTAACTGATTGGCACCTGAGGAGAAGGACTCCTCTCCTGACTAACTGGATCCAGCAGGATAAAAGGCGGTGTGCGGACAGATAGGGCTGAGAGCGGAGGAGGCGGAGGCGGCGCAGCCGGGGGAGGACGGAAGTCCCCGGCCTGGGGCTTGAGAGATGGTGGCGGCGACGGAGAAGTGCGGCTTGGGAGCTGGAGCCGCTCCTCCGGGACTGGGCAGCCGCTCTGACCGTACGCCTCCGTGGTCCGCGGGAGCGGTGTTGAGTCCCGGGGGGCCCCTGGACTGATGGTTGCGGCTGCCGTCGACCCGGTACTGAGCCCAGATAGCAGGAGCCGGGAGAGAGAGCGAGACGCCGACCACGCAAGCCTTTTAGTCCATTTTAGTTTTCTTTTGTTCCTTTTATTTCACTATTTTATATTTGGGCATTTTACTGGTTATTTATTTAATCACGTAGGCCTGTTCATTTGAACTTAGTTTTTATTAATTTTATTTCTTGAATAAAGTTTTGTTTTAACCACAGGCTCCCTGCTGGCGATGCCTCTTTCTTCCTCCTCCTGTAGCAGTCGCCGGTATCAGGAAAGAACCACACGTCACACACACAGGTGAGGCAGCATCAACCAAGCTGCTTCACTGCTTTGGTCAGAAACGATTAAATGATTATGGACACACTTGCAACAGCCATTACGCGCTGATGTGCGCCGTCTCTGCGCGCCTCTCCACTTCTGTAGGTTATAGCTGAACTAAATCACGCACATTGCCACAGATCAGACGGATAAACCGCAAAAACGCTGTTTAGCAGATACAATGTCAAAGATTAATATCACGGTTCAGGTGGAGGGCGGATATTTATGCAGTTCGGGCGGGTCGCAGTGAAAATAAGTTTGTTTTTCGTTGGACATGACGTGTTTTAAACATCAGACCGGGATCATTTCCAGCAGACAGAGACAGTGCTGGTAATGTGAAGCAGAACGGGAACAAAGTTGCAAAATGGCAGATTAATGCACAATAAGCAGGAATTTCCTGCATCTTATGAATGTCTGACAGACCAAACACTGACATTTTCCTCCAGTCTCGGCAACGAAAATTTGAACACGTCTCGTCAGACTCTGGCAGGGCTGAGGCTGCAGCCACTCCACCCGAGTCGATGTCTAAAAGTGTACACGTATAACTATACCCGGTTGCTTATTTTATTAACTTTTATGAAAGACGCAGCGATGTGTATCCATGTTTCCCAAAGCAGCAGCAGCATTTATTAACCGTTCAGAAAGCGCTAGTCTGAGTCCTTCTAACGTGCTGCTGGATCAGTACGTCTGGTTCAGCGGGAGTTTCCTCATGAATATTAACGAGGAAGGCGTCACCACCTTTACCCAGAATATCACCACCCGGCTGTCAGTTCTGTTGAGACTGACCAATAGGAACACAGGCCCGCCCATGACACAGTTTTCACATCGAGAGAAAAATTCTGAATCGAGAGCAAAGACTTAGGTTTTGAAAGCGAGAAGGAAAAAGTTTTGAGAGAGAAATTTTTTTAGAGAAAATGTTTTCCTCTGAATGAAAAAAAATATTTGAGAGTAAAAATATATTTTTGAGAGAGCTTTTTCCCTTGAAAATATTTTTTCCAAATGTCAATTTATTTTTATTTATTCTATTACAAAACATTTTCCTTCAAAACATTTTCTTTAGTCTCAAATCACATCAGTTTTTGCTATCAGTGTGCAAATTTATTCTCTCAATATTTTTTATTTTGGATTCAAAACTGTTTTCCTCTTTCAGATTATTTTTGTTCTTGATTTCTATTAAAACACAAAATAAACTCCATACATTACGCCAAAGCGGCGTTCAGTCTGTCAATTCAGAAGAAGAAGAAGAATTTATTTACATTTATTTGCACTGTTAACCTGCCTAACCATGGACATATTCAGCTGTCACCGCAAACCACGGCTTATTGAAAGGTAAACAGCAGCTATAACAAAAGTTACGTAGGTTACTGTGGTTCTGTGAATTCCTAGATGACTGTAGTCAGCTGACCTGCACGTCACTTGTCATTAGGAGTCGACCTGCGAAGAGCGCGAGGAGCTTTGTTTAGAAAAGGAATGAAACAGAACTATCGTTCCATAACTCTGCGACTACGGGAGATGACATCAGCCCGGTTGTCTTATCGGTTATCGGCACAAGCACGTTATAAAACAACGACATTAGCGCAGAGAAAAATGACCATTTAGTAACGTTAGCTAACTTAAACAATAGCAACATGGTTTGATCGCACTGGCCGCTATTGACAAAAGATCGTAAAATAAAAATAAATATTATGCAACAATGAGGTAACTAATCCATAACATGGGCCTAAACTAAGATAAGATAATGGGTTTTGTAATATTTATATCTCCATTAACAAAGAAAATACTTAAGATTTGTAGCTCGCCTTCTTTGCTGCTGCATTCTGGGTAATCCTTACTCACAGGGTGGTGTCGGAGAATCTCAATATTGAGGGCGATTCAGCCCTCAAACTTGCCCCTTAACTTAACTTTCTGAGAATCGGGACGGCACTTGCACTTTGCAGGAGTGCGCATGTTTGAGATTGAGGGTTAAGACAGGAATTGAAATTCACCCTAAGTTGATACGAAGCAGCGATGAAGGAGCAGCGAGCACGAAGTGGCGACAAAGCAGAGGGAGGAAAAATGATTTTCCAGGACAGCTCAAGCTTTTCCAGGTCATTTGACTATTTTTCTCATTTTCCATGTGGTTTCCATGACTGGAAAATTTTTAATCATTTTCCAGGTTTTCCAGGACGCGTGGGAACACAGACTGAGGTGGGTCGGTAATTACCTTCGCCTCTTCAAACACTATCATAGGCAACAGGCATGACACATACATGAGAGCACATGAACCCTGCAGGCGACGGGCGAGTGCACGAAGTCTATTTGCAGCACATCAAGTAAACATGTCTCCTCTTATTAAACTTCAGATGACTCGTCTTTTCTTTTCATTCCATATTTCATGAAGACGTAAGCAGAGGTTGCAGTGATCCTTCAGTCTGTGTTACCTGAAGTTCACCACACTTTCTCTACGAAATCTCAAGAAACAGATAAAGAGAAATCTCTACGAAGACGACCATATTCAAAGAATGAGGAGCCAATAAAGACGTAGCCTGCAGAAAAACTCTGAAATCATCAAGTTCTCTTCGAACACACTAGATCTACGCAGACTACCATCACATCGCTCCTCATCAGTTAGCAATGTTAACAGCATCGTCTTCATCGTTTGTCTGACCCTCCCTAGCCCAGATAGATAAACAGACTTTTATTGATCCCATTACTGGTAAATTAGGACTTGAAGCAGTGAAACGGAGGTAAAGAATGACTCACATTTACCAACAAAATAAAACAGAAAACAAAACATACGAATCAACAGAGTAAAAGAGAATAAGTGTGAAGAATAAGATAAAGTATAGAAGTGTGTAAATTTTAAACAAGGATGTGGGGGGAGGGGGAGGGGTGTCAAACGGCAGTTGACTTTGATAGACATCATCACTTAATCACTAAGAACAGGATGTTCTAGATGATTGATGGGGTTTTCAGTCCTGTCCGTTCCGCAGGTGACTAATTTTTTATTTTTGTGTCAGAACATTTAAATGTCTGAAATCGGGGTGTGAAGAAGACTTCAAGCAATACAGTGAAAAATCCTCCTGGAAAAGATCATCCGCTCTGCTTTTAAATCCTGCACTTTTCCTCCAGATCTTTTATCAGGTCTGTATTCAGGTCCAGCTTCAGCTGCACCTCGTTTTTTCCTCCTCCCTCAAACGCACCTCTAATAGGCAAGGAAACAGGTATCCGTAGGCAGCTGCACTGTTGGGATGTCCTTCTTCCTGACAGTGTTATTACAAATAACAGGGTTACGGCCTAACTGTAACGTTCAGTATTATCTTGTCTTTGCTAGCTACTGATGTATTTCTAATGCTAAGATCAACGGGGCGTTCACAAACACTGCACAAATTACCAACAAGAGCTAGCAGGCTAAGCGTTAATGCTCATGTTTAACTCACGCTACCGGGTTGTTTGTAATATCTGTACGGTCGGACTTCGCGGTTCAGCAGAATCAGTCTGCGTCTTGTTCTGGTTTGTCTGGAAATCCGCCTCCATTAGATGACAGCATTGTTCTCCACATGCAACCATGTCTCGTCTTCAACACGCTCCAATCACATGTGTTCTGTTTACAACACAACCACGCTTTACAGCTGAAACGCGTCTACTTCCATCTGGTTGCCATGGATACACAACACTCCAGTCTGTAGAGCAACTGCTGGGCGGTGATTAAAAGCAGATGTGAAACGGAGCCGTGTTTCAGGATGGGAATCAAGAACCGGATCTCTGTCGTCATCTGCCTGCCTAACGATTTCTCTTATCGGTTCCGTAAACGTCGGACGCATTTGCGCGATGACGTCACGTATGTGTCTCCAACATGGCTTCACGGCAAACGTGCTCCAAAGTTTTGCTGCATTTCATAAAAAAAAATACGATAAATGCACCAGTAACATGTATGGAACGTTGATCACATCAGAGGGAGGAAATACCTCCAACATTTGGCCACACGGCAGTTAGTTTGTCGGAACATAAAGCCTTTCGTACGTTGCTAAGCAGTTTATAACTAAAGTCAGCTTTAAGCTGAAGTTGAAGGCAAAAGGTTGATGCATATTTTAAATGGAAAGAATAACTGCAACTAAAGCTATTCATACTATATTTCATCACTCAATGAGAATCGATAAGGAACCGAATTGAAAAGTGATTTCGAAAACGGAACCGGAATCACTAAATTCTTAACAATTCCCATCCCTAGCCATGTCCTGGAAAATCATGTTTCCTCCCTCTGCTTCGTGGCCGCTTCATCACCTCTTCATCTCTTCATCATCGCTTCTTCCTCACCTCTTCATATCTGCTTTGTGTCTACTTTGTCGTAGCTTCGTTGTGTCTTCATCGTCGCTTCGTCATCTCTTCATCATCTCATCGTCTCTGCTTCGTGTCTACATCGTTTCTGCTTCATCGCCGTTTCGTCGTCACTTTGTCGCTGCTTCGTCGCCAATAACTTGACTTATACTGTAACAGCTGGAAAAGTCCTAAAAATGTCCTGGAAATGTCCTGGAAAACAACTTAAAGGGAAGAGTGGGAACCCTGATATGTGTGAAAACAACCTAAATCAGGTCTGGAAGTGGACGGTGGTCCAGACTGGAGTGACCAGCCAGTGATGTATGAAATAAAATGCTAAAGTCAGGTCGATCGTAATAAATGCTCCATTTAAAAGTCTTAAAGACTCTTAAAGGGATATTGTGTAAGATTTTCCCGTGTTTTTTCAAAAAAAAGAATATTGGAAAAGTATTTTAATAAAGAAAAAACCATAAAGGAGGGCCTAAGTTAAATTTCGTGATATTATTGGGGGGGGGGGGGGGGGGGGATATGGTATCATGTTTTGTGGGGGGGGGGGGGGGGAAAAACGGAAGGGGGAACGGGAGGGGAGATGGGGGGGGAAAAAATGAGAATAGGGAGAAGGGGGGGGGAGGAAAATGAGAAGAAGAGGATGTATGAGGGCTGGGGGAGAGATAATGGAGTGCGTCGGTAGGAGAGATGAAGAGGGGCCCGCCCTTAATAACTACAAATTTGTTTTTATGGACATTTTTAGTCTCTTTGTGAGTTATAACACCCAGAAGACCATTTCAAGCACTTAGAAAAGTCATTATGCAGAAAATGGGCCTTTAAAGGTGGTATAGATCTTCTCTGAATAATTTTTGCAATATTGAATTAAATTGGAATCATTACACCATAAGGAATAATTAATTTAAAGCTTTGAATATATAAATATTATCATACATCAGCTGTGAAATTAACACCTGCTAGTAGTTGACACGGGGGTGAAGAGCTTTGGGGGTTTTATGTGTGATAGTGTGGGGTCCTGTTACTGTTCCTACAGCTGATCATGCTTCCTGGTGACTTGGCCACGGATACAGTATCTGTTTGGCTGAATGGGGGGCATCATGACTCTCACGCAGGAATCTGGGGGTCAAATCCTGCCCGTGTACCTTACCATGTGTGTGTTATATGGCATTAGATCTCGTTAGGTAAAGGAATAGGATGGTACGGCTACGGACTGGTCCACATTTAGGGTTACGTTTTACAGTCAATCTAACTAATGATTGTGAGTTAACTGTTCTCTGCTTCACTGCCGTTTGTATGAACACAGTTACTTTCAGCTTTAACAACTAAAATGAATCATCTATTTTCTGAGGAATTTTGAGGTTTCCTGACCTTTTTTCAGGTCAGGTGAACTTATTATATTTCACAGTGCAGGCGGGACCTTCTGGAAACAGATTGGTCAACGATCTCCAACATCATGCTGCAGACGGGAAGGATCTGAGCCGTCTGAAGAAGTAGAGCCCGCTCGTTTATAGTTTATTATTGGATCCAGTCCAGACAAAGAGTCTCCTCTCTTTCTGTCTCTTTCCCTCTCTTTCGTGTTTCTTTGGCAGAAGTAGTAAAGTGATTCATCAGCCTCAGGATGCTGCTGGACAGAAATGACATCGTAATGTCCCTGTGGCATCAAACCACTCAGCAACGCAGAAGCTTGAGGTTGGAAAGTTACGTGATGCTTTTTACATTTTAAACTCATATCTGAAATATAACAGAGAAGATTCTTCCATCTGAAGGATATTTCCAGAGTGAGACGGTTCATCTCTCCGGCCAGTGCACACATATTGATCCGTGCTTTTATCTCCGTCTACTGTAACGCTCTTTTCTCTGGTCTTCCCTAAAAGAATATGGATCCTACGCAGCTGGAACAAACTCCGCTGCTCCTGAAGACCAGGAGAGCTTCTGTTACATCACTTTTAAAGTCTCTCTATTGGCTTTCTACGGAGCCCCTCTGATGACATGGACAGAAAAAAAGTTGGCAAGATGTCATGTCGTGGCCACGCATTAATAACTGGGACGCATTAATAACTCGTGGCCACGAGTTATTAATGCGTGGCCACGAGATAGTATGTCGTGGCCACGAGTTATTAATGCGTGGGAACGAGATAGCATGAGTCGTATAAGTAGAGAATATAGACTTGATTTCATATTATTTCAACCTTGGAATGAACTATAATAATATCCTGCGATCTCTTGCAATCAAACACAGGGTGGTAATTTGTAAGAGACGCTTAATTCTGGTGCTGAAAGCATACGGATTGAGACGTGAACAGTATGCGGACATTGGTCAAGTTATTGACTCCATCCAGAAGAAGCTGCAAGGACCCGCATGGTTAGCGATTGGTGGATGCACAAGAAATGTCAGATGAACGGCATCAGGGTGTAAAAAGTAGGATGTGCGGCAGGCGCTGAGGAAGTGTACATTGCAGAGGGGGCAGGGACTTGTAGTGGGCCCTTATGAGATTTAATTTGTTCACTAGACAGCAGATCATTTATAAAACAAGGTAAATGGACATCAGACACTGTGCAGTGACGGCCTGTAATGGCACAGCTGATCAATTAGTAGCATAACAATGGCAAACAGAGACAGAAGGACGAAATGGAGAGATTGTGGATTAGATGAGTTCTGCAGCACAATTTGCGCTATTTCAGCACCACAGACAGCGCCATGGCCTTATGGGTGTGCCAGGGTGTGTCGGTGCCACACAGAGGCAGCTGGCACACATGGCTAACTACAACTAAGTGACCCCTCGCCCAGCAAGCATTGGGAGAACGCTAACTGCTGCTTAAAGCTATGAAACAGACACCTGGACGAACTGAATAGTTTTCAGAGTGTTGGAATAATGAAGCTGCTGCCTGTCCGATGCGTTTTCCAGCTGAACATTGCGCGCGCCGAGCAGGCAGTCAGATCCTGTCCATTATTGTTGGACTCGTTTCCCAACGTGAACCGTTTACTGTATTCTGGTAACACCGCCTGTTCCAGTTGCTGTGTGGAGTCTGTTTCCAGTTGTAAACTGGGTTAAATCCACCAGCAGAGCCCAGAGAAATGCTCAGAGAAACTGGACACCATCTCGCTGCGCATCTTTGAAAAACAGCTCGCGGACAAACCGGACTCTGATGATGAAATAATAAATGTGTTAAGGCCAAGCGGCCGTCTCTGAACCTCAAACTGAGAGCTGCAGTGCGCACAGCTGCTTTATTGTGTCCTTTATTCTGCTGCTGAGCCCGACGTGTTCAGATAAATAGCTCTTGATCATGCGTAATGTGGATACTTTATGGCTCTATAAGAGTGTATGTACACACGGGAGTTTTATATTTCACTTCATCTTATTGGGCAGCAGTGTCTGTTAGGTTTTTGTTTGCGGCGCTGAGAGTTCACGTGTGATGTCTTCACTGTTTGCTGACGATCTAAGATTGCTTTAAAAAAAATCTGTAACAGGCGCAAACAGCAGCATTTAAATGAGGATTTAGCTGCACTGTCACTTTGCCATGGAAAGTTGGAGAGCATATGGTAAACAAAATGAAATTCGACCCTATGGAGACAGATGGAAGAGGTAAATGCAATATAGAATAGGCTACAAAATGAGTAATAATTATAAATGAAATATAAACAATACAGCAGGTTTCCCTGCAGAGCTCGAGAAGAGGCCCGTTTGGTCACGGATACGGAGTTTCTGCTGAAGCAAGTGACATTACGCACAGAATGCGCGCATGTGGCACAGAACCAGCAGCTTCAGCGCAGCAGCGGGTCCAGAGAGGAGGAACCGGGTCCAGAGAGGAGGAACCGGGTCCAGAGAGGAGGAACCGGGTTCAGAGAGGAGGAACCGGGTTCAGAGAGGAGGAACTGGGTCCAGAGAGGAGCAGCACTGATGGATCCAAGCTAAAAATGGGACACTGAGGAAAAAGGGAATTCCATCCATCCTGTTTTTCAAGTTTTTACACTAATATCCTTACAAGTACTGCAGTAAGAGAACAACTGCGTCTTCACTTTTTTCCCCTTGGTCATGTTGAGTATGTATGACGTGGGCAAGTGGGCCCCTTAGCCGTGGGCCCAGGGCAGCAGCACCCTCTGCACCCCGCCCTCTCCGCTACAGATGTGCGGTTAATCCTCTCATCTCTGGATCCACTGGCGTCCGCTCAGCGTCAGGCCCGGAGGCTAAACCGAAGGCTGCTTTAAGGACACCCTGCATGTGGAAGCACGCTGAAGCACTGCAGTTTTATTTCTGCGCCCATGTTAACAGATGTTGTCGACCACATCAGGCGCTGTGTGGTGCGCCCCGGCGCGCGCCATGGAGCGATCTTTCAGCTTTTGTCCTATTTCCTATGGAAAGAAGGAATGGAGTTCTGGATACAGTTCTTCGGAGAGCTGAAAGATGAAGGCCTTTTCTGGGGTGACTTCCTGGACATAAGGTTGCTCCTTTTTGTTGGCGCTGTTACATCAGGATAACGCAGATTACAGAGAAAACATTCTGTTTGGGTGCAGAGTTCGAAGTTTGTTCTCCTGGAAACACCCCACAAGGGGGAAATCTACAAATCGTCCACTTTCAGGTTATATTAACTTATCTTGAGGTTCCTGATATTTTGTAAATAAAATGAATCTCACTTAGTGGTCAGCGTTGTGTTTTTATTGATTTATTACACATTATATCAACGACGCAGGTGATCCGTTTCTTTCAGCACCCTCGACAGCAACATTGTTTATTGTGTACTGAGAACCAATAGTGACCACTTGTTTTTTTTTATTTATTTGTTTTTTTATTTTCTGTGGTTGTTAAAAGACTTTCCGTCTGTCTGTGATATGTTTTTAAATCAGCTGCATACAGTAGACTAGTAGCCGAATGTTCGTGACAGTTACCCTGTTTTTGACCTCATGCATACAAGACTGCACAGTGCGCACGCAAGCTACTTGCGAAAATAAGGCTCCCTCTAAAGCCCACATGTATTTCTAATGCTAATGGGGGGGACGCGGGTGGATCCAGAGATGCGAGGAAACCGCACATCCACCAATAACCATGCAGTCTCCCGGGTCCTTGCAGCTCCTTCTGGATGAAGTCAATAACTTGACCAATGTCCGCATACTGTTTACGTCTCAATCCGTTTGCTTTCAGCACCAGAATTAAGCGTCTCTTACTAATTACCACCCTGTGTTTGATTGCAAGAGATCGCAGGATATTATTATAGTTCATTCCAAGATGAAATAATATGAAATTAAGCATCTATATTCTCTACTTATACGACTCATGCTATCTCGTTCCCATGCACTAATAACTCGTGGCCACGAGTTATTAATGCGTGGCCACGACTTGACATCTTGCCAACTTTTTTTCTGTCCATGTCATCAGAGGGCTCCGTAGCTTTCAGTTCGCTCCTGGATTGTTTTTACACCCCGAACCCCTCGGGTAGGCGGGAGGGTTGCAGAGGTGGAGCAGTGTGGCTGTGATGTGGTTTTTATATCCACCTTATTCCGATGCCACATGAGGCGTTGCGTGAAATATGCGAGCAACTTCAGAGAAACAGAAATTCATTCCATCACCCTAAAGAACTAGACTGACTGATTATGATTGTTTTATTATTTCATATAAATGTTAGGCTATATTGTTCAGGAAATAAAAAAAGAGAGCGAGCTTATTACAATATTGAAATTCCCTTCTGGGCTAAAAAGTATTTTCCATTTCATCACTTTTCTTGTTTTATATGAGTTACTGTTGTGGTTTTAGCCTTTTCTTTAGTTGGGGGTTTGAATTATTTTGAGGATGACTTGTTGTATCTATGGCTGGGCGATAACGGCCAAAAATCATTATCACAATTAATTGAGCAGTTCACCTCGGTAACGATAAATGGACGATAACTCGTTACAGACTGGATGGGGTGAAGTCACGTGACCACAGACTGTACATGGAGCTCAGTAATATGAGCACAGCCGACCTATAAAACAGCCAAAAACTACTTTTATTTTCATTTTATTAAAACAGATATTCTGCCTTAACTGAAACTTCATGTGACTTTTTGTTTGGTAGGTAGATAACTGGTTCCTCAGTAAACAGCCAGTAGATGTTTTGGACATTTATGAGAAGTACTGTTCTTTTAACCGCTTTTATATTTCAACTGTTCTTTTATCTCTTGACATATACAGCAGCTTTGAGTTTTATAAAAAGCGTTATACAAATACAATTTTTCTATTATTATTACTGTGAAACTGAAGTACAAACATACAAATGTACACTGAATTAATTCTTAAAATGACTAACTTAAATTAGTTAGATTCTCATTTGCATATGAACGACAGGGCTGGGAAAAAATCGATACACTGAAATATCGCGATATTTTCATATGCTGATATCATATCGACATGTAAAAATGTGGTATCGATTTATTTTACTAATAAAATCTCGCAAGATTTTGTTGTTTAGTCAAGAAATCTTGCGGGTTTTTGTGAAATCTCGCGAGATTTCACCGTTATCTTACAAAATCTTGCGAGATTTCGTTGGTTAAATAGATCAATACTGCATTTTTGAATCTCTATATGAAATCTGCATATGAAAATATCGCGATATTTCAGTGTATCGATTTTTTTCCCAGCCCTAATGAACAAATATCACTTTGTGTCCATGAAAAACAGTAAAGAGTTTCCCATTAATTGTACAACAATCAATTTGCATGAATGCTAACTTAACATTGAAAAACCCATAGACAGGCTAACGCAATTAGCATCGCTACCGTTGTCTTAACATTTAACGCAAACAACATTCTTTTAAACGTTTATCACTTTACAGTGACATCAAATAAACGTCACTGATCATTTACAGACATATGTTGTACAGAAAACATGCAAAAGATGAAGGAAAAAAACAAAACTTCAGTGCAGGAATATCATGTTACAAGAAACTACGGCAAGTTTGAGAGAACAAAAACATCCCGTGCGGTATCCACTGCCGGCTTTCTTAAAGGGGCCGCAGTACCGAACATAACGACACGGGAACAATGACGTCGATTATCGTTGTAAATGTCGGTGTCGGAAAATTTTCGGTTTATCGCCCAGCCCTAGTTGTATCTATATGAGATACAACCTCACAATCGTCTACAGATATCGGTATCGGTTAATATCAGATATTGGAAATTAAAAGTTGGGACAATATCGGTGAAATAGCCAATATCGAACATCCCTATAAAAGCCAGATTTAAAGGTTGAATATGGAACGAGGACAGAACAGCGACATCAAGTGTGTCTCGTTGGTGGTTGCGACAGCAGAAAAACAACTCCAGCCACTGGGATGCCAGAATCTGCCGATACGCAAGTGTCCAACAGCCTGCAGCATGTCCAACAGTCTGCAGCACGTCCAACAGTCTGTGGCACGTCCAACAGCCTGCGGCACGTCCAACAACCTGCAGCATGTCCAACAGTCTGCAGCACGTCCAACAGCCTGCGGCACGTCCAACAGCCTGCGGCACGTCCAACAGTCTGCGGCACGTCCAACAGTCTGCGGCACGTCCAACAGTCTGCGGCACGTCCAACAGTCTGCGGCATGTCCAACAGCCTGCGGCATGTCCAACAGCCTGCAGCATGTCCAACAGCCTGCAACATGTCCAACAGTCTGCAGCATGTCCAACAGCCTGCAACATGTCCAACAGCCTGCAACATGTCCAACAGTCTGCAGCATGTCCAACAGTCTGCAGCATGTCCAACAGCCTGCGGCATGTCCAACAGCCTGCAGCATGTCCAACAGTCTGCAGCATGTCCAACAGTCTGCAGCACGTCCAACAGTCTGCAGCACGTCCAACAGCCTGCAGCATGTCCAACAGTCTGCAGCATGTCCAACAGCCTGCAACATGTCCAACAGCCTGCAGCATGTCCAACAGCCTGCAGCATGTCCAACAGTCTGCAGCATGTCCAACAGTCTGCGGCATGTCCAACAGCCTGCAACATGTCCAACAGTCTGCAGCATGTCCAACAGCCTGCGGCATGTCCAACAGCCTGCAACATGTCCAACAGCCTGCAGCATGTCCAACAGTCTGCAGCATGTCCAACAGCCTGCAACATGTCCAACAGTCTGCAGCATGTCCAACAGCCTGCGGCATGTCCAACAGTCTGCAGCATGTCCAACAGTCTGCGGCATGTCCAACAGTCTGCGGCATGTCCAACAGTCTGCGGCACGTCCAACAGCCTGCGGCATGTCCAACAGTCTGCAGCATGTCCAACAGTCTGCGGCACGTCCAACAGCCTGCGGCACGTCCAACAGCCTGCGGCACGTCCAACAGTCTGCGGCACGTCCAACAGCCTGCGGCACGTCCAACAGCCTGCGGCACGTCCAACAGCCTGCGGCACGTCCAAACAGCCTGCGGCACGTCCAACAGCCTGCGGCACGTCCAACAGCCTGCGGCACGTCCAACAGTCTGCGGCACGTCCAACAGCCTGCGGCACGTCCAACAGTCTGCGGCACGTCCAACATTCTGCGGCACGTCGAACAGTCTGCAGCATGTCCAACAGTCTGCAGCATGTCCAACAGTCTGCAGCACGTCCAACAGTCTGCAGCACGTCCAACAGTCTGCAGCGTGTCCAACAGTCTGCAGCATGTCCAACAGCCTGCGGCATGACCAACAGTCTGCAGCACGTCCAACAGTCTGCAGCATGTCCAACAGTCTGCAGCATGTCCAACAGTCTGCAGCATGTCCAACAGTCTGCACCATGTCCAACAAGTAACACAGAGGAGTTTATAACTGACAGCTAACGTTAGCAATGTTAGCAAACAAGCTAGCTTACCGATCCAGGAGGAAAGTCGCCATTTCTGTGTTTTGACTCCGTGGAAAACGTTTATGTGGGTCCATTTAGTGAAGTCTTCACCTAAATTTACTCCAGGATTTGCTTCTCAGGTCACTCCTCCTCAGAAACAGATATCTCCAGATTATGAAGCAGCTGCTTCACTCGCCGTCTCCACCGTTTCCCTGTAGCAGCCTAACTGTGCCCAAAATATTGTTTCCACACAGAGATCATATTTGGCAACCCGCGATGGCGGCGTGTATTAGCTTATAGACGTAAATAAAATGCCATTATCGAACCCATCAAAATCTATTTTATAATTATTTTCAAGCTAAATATATATTTTTTAGGAAATGTTGTACTTTCATTCCGCAACCCTCCAAACGACCTGTGGAGCCTTTTATATATATATATATATATATATATATATACACATATAGCTTTTAATAAAAATGTTCCATATTCAACCTTTAACCAAAGGGCCAGTTTCCATCTGCTGGTCCCAAAAGGCTCCCTGAAATGAGAAAACACAGAAATATCAAATCTGCCGACTGCAGTTTATTCATGAGACAATCCGGAGCTAAAATTCCTTCCTCACCCGTGATCGTCATCATCCTCACAGTGATTAGAAACGGATCCCTGGAACAGCTGAACAACTCGGGCATGTTAGCCGGTCGCCTCTCTGCACAGAGACCTTCCTGTATGCTGAAGAGCCGTATCTCCATCTAGATAGAAAGTCTGGCTCGTGTACAGGTGTGTTTACTGTCTCATGAACGGCTCCATCATCATCCTCTCTCTCTGTCAGTGTTTGACATGCTTTAAAATCCTGTTTGTTTCTTCAACAAAAGACATTTTGTGTCAACAGCGAGAGGAGAAGAATGAGATGCCTTCTGAATACGAGGCCTGAATGCTTTCTGCATCGGGGAGGCAGCAGCTGGCGGCACCGGAGCGAGCCAGCATCTTCAGGTTTTTATCACCGACAGCCTTCACTCTCTCCAAACAACTGAAATTAGTATTCAGCCGACTGCAGCGACCAGCGGCGAACAAGTGTGCAGCGAGCCTGCGGTCACAGATTAGCAGGAATACGTCGCCGTGCTCGAGTCGGTGGAGACGACGTCAACAATGAGAAGGAACTGAACTAAGAAAACCACCAAGCAGCGAAGATAACCGCAGAGAAAGACCTGCATTCTCTCTGCCGGGCAAAAAAAGATTTGCCCAACTGATTTTAGTTCCTCTCTAACTCAGAAACAAAGGTTGTTTTTTTTTGCCAACTCATGTTTTTATGAGTATTTTCTCACGTCCATTGCAATGGACACCATGGCTGAATGGGCGCAAAATGTTATGACCTTGTAATTCATCAGGTCTGACCTGAACTACTGGATGTCTGCATACATAAGGGGGTTTAGGGAGGGGTCTGCACCACTTTTTCACCCCTCTGCTTTGCAGAGTAAGCTCCAAACAAAATTCTGTTGTATTCATCATGATAAAGACGACAGAAGACTGACTAACTGATATTTGTGAGACCATCTACAGCTTTGGTGAGAACAGCAATGAGCTAATTACCAGGAAAATCAAACCTGCGGGAAGAGAGGAAGATGTTATGACCCAATCCAGACATGAATATAAGACATAGAATTGATGAAAACCTTCAACTGTAAATTAAAAACATAATTTCTTTATTTATAAGAACATTATGTGCAAAAAAAGAAAAAAAAAAAAGCATTTAACATTATATAAATATGGATAAAAACACTGATAGCAAACTTTACCTTTGAAAAGCTTACAGGTACACACTCCAAAATAGAGTACCAGTTTGAACCTAAAAGAATCCAAAGCTTGTTGCTGGGGGGGGGGAGGGGGTGTTCCTTTCTGAAAGACATTTCTGTACCTACGGTCATGGTCCATTTTTGTACCTTATGAAGCTGTATGAGTTCATAAAGTACAATTAAACCAATTAAAGATGATGAATAAAAGTCAATAAAATAGAGATTATGACAACAATCAAAGATGCTAATAATAAATTAATAATTATTATAGAAATATTAGGCCAAACACATATATAATTATACATGTAATTAGTACTATGATTATTATGAAAATCATAATATAATAACTATAATTATACTACTGTTTAGAAGTACTGCTATTTATAGTTATTGTACAAGCTACACACATTTTTTAATGCTGCAGGTACCCTTTGAAATGGTACAAATTTGTACTTTATATTACTTTGGACCCTTTTTCATAGTATATTGGTACTTCTGGCCTCATAAAGACCAATATTGTACTTTTGAGAGAACATTTGTAAAAAATTTACCTACAGGTACAGAAATGTTCCTGTCTTGTACCTCTATTTTTGAGAGTGTATTATTTCCTTGTAGGGCTGGGAAAAAATATTGATACAATGAAATATTGAGATATTTTCATATGCTGATATATGAGTATTTAAAAATGTGGTATTGATCTATTTGCAATAGATTTGCAATCTTGCAAGGTTTCATAAGATAACAATAAAATCTCGCAAGATTTTGTTGGTAAAATAGATCAATATTACATTTTTAAATATCTATAAAAAACAGCAATATTTCAGTGTATTGATATTTTTCCCAGCCCTATTTCCTTGTGTACTGACACTAAACATCTTGGTGTTGGCTAATATTCATTGCAATGGATATCAAACTTTTAAAAAGTCCTGCTAATTGGTGATAAGAGTTGCAATCAAAACAACTTGAAACACAATTAACAGTTAAAGGCAGGCGAGGGGATCCTGGAGAAACGGTTCAAGCAAGCTAAATTTGAAAAAATATACACCCCCTGAAACCACGCCTGCAGAGCACAGGAACGCGTCCACCGATAGTTGTCGGCGAACATAACTGAGAACAGCCGAGTGGCTAGCTTGTTAGCTTCCCAGTAAACAGCAGAGGAACCAGGGGTTTTAATCGTTGTGATTGGTTGTGTGGTTGTTGGAAGTAGTGAGGACGGAAGGACGAGTCACTGTTGCAATTTGGAACGGAGATTTGATTCGTAAAGCGTTGTGAAGTTGTGATAAAATTAATTTAAAATGATGTGAATCCTGTTGAATGTGGAGTAAGCAGCTAATCTGCGCACCGTTTTTCTGTTGTAATGTTGCTGTTCAGCCATTTGTGACCGCTGTCTTTTCGGTTTAAAATTTTAACAAAAGAGTTGGTTCACTTGTTGTAGAAAGTTTATAAAACGTGTAAAATAATGGTTTTTAGCCTTTAGCATTCTTTTCTCCTCCACCATTGTTATGCCGCAATGCCTTATGGGATAGAAAGGTGTCTGAAGTCCAAAAGTCATCTCCAATGCAGACTGGAAAAGGGCGGAGCAAGTACACATCTGGGAATATGGAGCGTACTTGTCTTGATGCGTTCTTTGAATTGGAACAGTACTTGGACCTCTACTGATGACGTTTCAAAAGTACACAAGAATGCAAGTCCGCAAAAGTACGCATATTGAGAAACGGCCCAGGTTTCCTGAAAGTGATAATGATCTCACCTCCATCTTCTTCTGTGGTGTAAAACATCCTCTCTGCAAACACTAACACCTCCATGACTTCATCCTCATCCATTTTTTCTTTTTAAGCGCAAACAGCGGCATTGATAAGAGCAGCTACGTTCATCTGCACTGTGAGACGCTCACGGTGAGTTGCGAGCGCGAGGAGGGTGGGGGCGCGACTAACGGCAGTCGAGTTTAAAGAACAAAATAATCATTCAATCAATCAGCACGGCCGTTCGAAACCCCATCCAATGAAATTCATTTCATCGGATGGTTTTTTCAGTCCTGTACGTTCCACAGGTGATTCATTTTTTAATTTTTGTGTCAGAACATTTAATTAATTGTCTGCAATCGGGGTGTGAAGAAGACTTTAAGCAATGTAGAAACAAATGCTCCTGGAAAACATCATCCACCTGCCTTTAGGATCATGCTAAGAGCAGCTTTGTTTGACTTTCATGAGCATAAACTGATATTTATGACTGAAACCAGGCACTCACTCCTCCCTCTCACCAGCTGCTTCGCCATGCTTGTCCTGTCAGAGGTCTGACACTTTTTCAGAGCTCAAAGCCATGAATTGATTTAGATTGGATAATGAAGATCAGTGTTTTCATTGGTTTAGAGCAACGACTATGTCATATCCATTCAAATGGACGCAGGGGCTGAAGGGAGTAGAGGTCGCTGCAGCGTCATGTTTAATCGCCTCCACCGTCACTCCTGGTTCTTTGTTGAACCAGTCCAGGTCTAGTTAGTCCTGTTGTTTTGCTAGTTCGCTCCGTTCGGGTCTTGCAGGTTTGATTCTGCCACACAAACCAATCCTGGATCCACTTTTTATGTATTTCACCGCTTCTAAAAGCAGCCAACCGCGACACGATCCCACTGACATCACATCTATGAGGGATTTCCAGCCGCTGCTGCAGCATCATTTAAACAAGGGATATTTACAGTTAAAAACTGTTTATGTTGTTGGCATTAGTTTATATGTAAATACTCCAAAGAAAAAAAACGGCATTTTTTACAGCGGAGTATTGTTTTGAAACGCCAGACCTCACTTCCTCAGTAATACAGTTGGGTCCGGTGATGATATGGAGCTTTACCCGGAGACCACGTTGACTTCATTTTGATTGGCTACACCTTATTTGGCTATGACCTTATTTGGAGAATCTAGGTCAAGCTGCTGTCGGACTTTGCTAAAAAGGCTAACTGCTAGCAACATGGGCAGTTCAGATAGTGTGAGCTACGTTTATCAGACAAGACAGCATTTAGAAAATAAATAAACTTACAGGTAATGACAAGGTTGTGGCCCCCTCCCTCAGTGTTGCTGCAGAAGTTTGCTTTTAAATCCATTTGTTTAAAAACCCAGACCTGACTGCACAGAAGTTACTACTAGCTCCATACACGAAGCTGAATCAGACAGGGAGGGGAGGGGGGAGCGGACGGTGCATAGACCGTTAGGAAGTATTTTCTCACAGCAGTTACCATTAATTGTTAATGAAGCTGGAGTGATCAGAACTTTAGTTTTATACGTATACAGTATATATATATACATATATATATACATATATATATATATATATACATATATATATGTAAGGTATATGTATGTATATGTATATATGTATATATATATACATATACATATATATATGTAAGAGTATATATATATATATATGTATATATATATATACATGTATATATATATACTGTATACGTATAAAACTAAAGTTCTGATCCTCAGCTTCATTAACAATTAATGGTAACTGCTGTGAAATACTTCATTTATTATCCTCACTACTTCTGTTTCCATGAGCAGTACCACTACTACTTTCAGCATCATATATATATATATATATATATATATATAACTTTAGTTTTATTATATGTATATATAATTTATTAATATATTTATTTATTTATTCATATATATATTTATTATTTATCCCCCCCGTTGGCTGTTTTCCAGTACCTCCACAGTGGGATCTGTGTTTTCTTTTTGCCCCCAAAATTTCCAATGGAGTAAATGTAAAGCCGGCAAATGTTTAAGAGTATTTTCCTGCCAGAACGGCGCCGTAAACAGCTTCGGCATCGGGTGCTGTCATGAGCAAGTATTTGATGACTACGAGTGCAGCAAAATATGGGAGCGCATACCGATACTGGCATCGGTATCGAGACATCCCTAATAATAATAACAACAACAATAATAATTATTATTATTATAATGGTAATAACAACAGCACCCACAATAATAATGATTATAATTATAATAATAGTATTGATAATAATATTTCTTGATCTTTTTTTAATTGCATTTGTCATAATATAACAAACATTTTCATATAAAGGATAATTATGGAGGATGATAACTGTAATAAGGTTGAATTAAAGGTCATAGTTCAGATGGGGATGTTGGTTTCATTGCTGCTGCCAGATAACGGGGAAGGAGGGTTTAGCAGACGAGACAGCAGATTAATTACAACTAAAAGTGACTTGGTAAGAAGATGTATGACTGACTGCAGGATGGAGGTGGTCTCGCTTCTTTTCCAGGACACGGAGACGATGCTTTCACAAGGAAAACTCTGAAAGGAGACGTTCCAGGATGCCTGCAGAGGTTTCCCAGCACGTCAGGGGCGTTCAAGGCCCCGTGGGAAATATGGATGGATACACAAACAGATGAGAGGATCGCTCACGTTCAGAAACAAGCGAGCAAAGATGAGTTTTACACCCACACGGATGCTCTGCTGCCTTCACTGTTTAATATTCCATAGTCTGTATAAATAGCAATGTGTGGAAAAGAATTATGTTACGACGGAGGCGGAAAACACAGATCTGGTGTTTGCAACTTCTTAGGTTTTCACGTTGACTATGACCCCGATGGTAAGCAGATGTGGACAAAAGGACATGGGGTTGAAAAAGGCATGAAAACGTATCTTTTTGTATCGTAAAAATACGGAACCATGACGCTAAAGTATCAAAGCAAACCGAAACGGGAATTTTTTGCATCGTTGCTTCCTTTTATATATTTATACTGGGGCTGTCAAAAGATTAATCCTAAATGAATCCCTGTTCACAGCCTGTTCAAGGCAGCGGAGAGAGACGTGGGTGGAAACGTTCTTTTTGGTAGTTAGCGCTTCATCACCCATTAGTATTAAAAAAAATAAGTTCCTGCCTCTAGTCCCTTTAACCCCGCCGCTTAGAGGGCTAATCCTTGTTAGCTCCTGTTGGTTTCGAGGTAGCGAGGTTAGCGAGGAGAGGAGATTCTGTGTCATGACTCGCTCTGATTGGTCGACGCCCTGCGTCAAGACGGCAACGTTCAGATTTTCCAACTCCGGCATCTGACACACGTAACGCGCGTCAAACGCTCAAAATCTCAAAACTCAACAGGCGTAACGCCCCTAGACGCGCCGCAAGAAGCGTCGCCGCTCCTTCACGCGCATCGGCCATTGACTTTGCATGTAAACCTGACACCCTGACACCCAAAACGCGTTTGGTATGAACACGGCTGTGAGGGATTTATTCGTAATAATTACCACCGCCAAGGAGGTAATGTTTTCGGTAGCGTTGGTTTGTTTGTCTGTCAGCAACTTTACGGAAACAGTACTGGACGGATTGACCTGAAATCTTCACCAGCCGTGTGGCTCAGCCCAAAGACGAACCCATTACATTTTGGTGGTGATCCAGATCAGCTTCTGGATCCAGGAATGTTTTAAAGGATTAAAGGATCATTGCGGGATCTGCTTGGCGGAGGTCTGCGCTGTCTGAGTGCTTTTCTAGCTCGTAGATCTAATTATATGTCAATCACGTCTTCACCAATCAAAGACACAGAGAGAAGCAGGTAATATTCAAAGATGGACGACGTGAAGTTAATAGCTGAAGGGGAAAAGTACGGGGAGTTGTATGACCCCAGCACACGTGTCACATGCTGACCCTCTGCTTGTCGTCCAGCAGAGACGCAGGACTGTTGCCGACTGTGTGCGTCTGATGTGGACAGGAAGCAGGGCGGTGTCCACGGGAAAACCGGCACGCTTTCACATGCAGTGTTTCCCTGCTGTTAGACTGAATGCAGCATTTAGAAAAGACTTCAGGCCTCATAAACACTCCGTACTTCTTTTTCTTGCAGAACATCTTCATGTCTGAGGTTTTCTGAGCGACGGCCGGCTGTCATGGAGCGTGATTTCCTTCACACGCTCCACCAAGTTTAATCCCTTCCCACAAATACTGAGATGAATCTATAATGAAATCATTGATTTTCCGCACGGCTCAGTCCGACTCCGGGTCGAGTCGGTCCCAGCCAGAGGCGGGTACACCTGGACCGGTCTCCAGTCCCTCCCAGCCAATTACTACATCAATACTCTTTAATAATAATAACCACCTCCACCGAGTGCAGCTCAGACACGTATGAATGGAGGAAAACTGCATATTTGACCAGCCGGGGCCTGGAAATGACTCGGTTATGATGCGAGGCAGCAGCAAAGCTGCAGAGAGACTCTCAGTCTGCTTCACGAGTTCAGTTTGATAAGAGTAAGAAATTAATTAAATGGAAATCTAACCTCCGTATTTAACTTTGCTGCAGTTTAAAGATGATTTTCCTTTGTTGTGCTTATCGTCGGAGGTCTTTCAAGCAAATCTGACGGGTAGCGGTTAAGTAGCTCACTGAGGAAGACGCTGCTATCCAGAATAGTGATAAGAGCTTATTAGTGGAAGGCCACAGAGGGCAGAGCATGCTGGGAGACGGGTGCAGGGCAGACGGAGGACATGGAGGCCAAGCCCAGAGACAGAGGACGCCATGACGACCAGGAGACAGACATGTTGCCGTGGTGACACCAACAATGAAGCTTCCATCCTCACAGACGCTTCACTCGGCTGGTTTTCTACCAAACCAGCCGGAGAGGAGACTCCTCATCAGCATCGCCCTGGCAGAAAAAACGTGCATCACGTTGTGCAAACGGGCCTTTGGAAAAGTCTAATGTGATCCACATCTGCATATTTATCACATTCAGTGTTGGGCGTCAGCAAAGACTTCACGATACGGGACAGTATTTCATTATTCACGGCACTAAAGAGAAATTTAAAATGCAGCTTGAAATGAAAGTTGTACCTACATAAGTACATACTACAAAACTGAAACTACAAAATGAGTCAAAATCAGTGAAATCCAGTTCCTCCGTGTCTCATTTATTAAACTTGGATGGTTTATTTCCACTTGGATCTCATAATAAACCGTTTGCAATCGTCCCCCTGAACATGAATGTTTCTCACGTTGGGAAAACACAACTGGACAGATGTGACAGTAAAATAAAAGTGCTTTTTAAAACAATATTACCACAGCTGAGCTGGAATACATGTCATTAAGTATACTCAAGTATAGCAAAGTATATCCCGCAAGTGTTCCTTTATATACCAAGTACACTGATACCAATGTACTAACAGTACACAAACAAGTATACTTCTCGGGACTAAATTGGCCCACTTTAAGTATTTAAAAGTTCACTTTCAAGTATACTGAAAGTAATCTTCTTGTTATATTGTTAGTTTACTCCTACAAAAAACTTCAAGCTTACTTTTACTTTTAGAAAGTACACTTTTAAGTAGACTAAAAGTAATATGTATGATATGCACCGGAGGTTTTCAAAGTGTGAGTGAGCTAGCGCCTAAATCCTACAAGATAGGATTTAAACACATGATTGAATGTACATCTTGCAGTACGCCACAAAGATACCAGTATGTGTGAAAATATACTATGAATGTACTCACCATTAAAGCATATCGTTCAAAAGTTTAAATAAAAGTATAGGCTAAATACACTTAAACTTCTAGTATATTTATGAGTAAATGGAAAGTAAACTTTAAGTATATTTCTGATAAGTACATGAACAGTAAACTAAAAGTATACTGTCTTATTCAAAGTTTAAAATGAGTATACTTCAAGCATACTTGCATATACTGCTTTTTGGTAAGGGTGTACATGAATTCATGTGAAATTAGTAAAACAGTAGTAGAAGTAGAAGTGGTAGATGAGTATATGAAGTCATTATAATCTCCAACAACTGGTCGATGAAAACCTGGATACACATGAACGTGTACTTTCTACTGAGTGTAAAGTTGAACCTGAACCTGTACAGTCGTCTCCCTCCAATTAAAGAAAAGGCTAAATTCAGAATAGTTATTCAAATAACAAGAAACTAATAATAAATAAAAATTTGCAAAATTATATTTTAGAGAAATAAAATATTGCATTTGAATTGTGGTTGGAAATAATCATTTAAAAAATGGTCATAGACACAGTAGAGCATCTTTCCCATGAACATGGACCAACATACCTGTCAACAGGTGCCGATGTCTGATTGGACGTTACAGAAAACACCTGATTGCAGTGATTATTTTATTTTTTTGTGTGTTTGTTTTTATTATTTTTTTCATACCACAATTAAAAATCAATGTCATGATTTTCATAGAATTTTTATTTATTATTACTTTTGTCAATTTCATCTTATTTCACTGACAGATGTTTTTTTTTTTAATTGGAGGTGATGAATAATTTTGAGCACAACTAGATATCAGTGGAAATCAGCCACTTTTCTACATGCTGGACTGCTGCTGATAGAGCAACAAAATCTTGCGATATTTCGTAATAGAGCGATGAAATCTCACGAGACTTTGTTAGTAAACATTATTAATACAGCGTTTTTAGTACTGATAGGATATCGCAACATTAAATACTGCAATATTTCGATATTTTGTCACGCCCCTAATCACGGGCTTTTTACATGTGAATCACATGATTCGCTTGAGGGTTAAATTTGTTTTTGCAGGTAAATCACGTGAAATTTACATGCGACTCATGTAAATCATACACACTCAAAAATAGAGGTACCAATTTGTACTTGTAAGTTCCTTTTTGAAAGACATTTCTGTACCTTCGGTCCTGGTCCATTTTTGTACCTCATCAAGCTGTATGAGTTAATAAAGTACAATTAAACCAATTAAAGATGATGAATAAAAGTCAATAAAATAGAGATTATGACAACAATCAAAGATGCTAATAATAAATTAATAATTATTATATAAATATTAAACACATATATAATTATACATATAATTATTACTATGATTATTATGAAAATCATAATATAATCATAACTATAAATATCAAACTATTTAGAAGGACTATTTATAGTTATTGTACAAGCTACACACATTTTTCAATGCTGCAGGTACCCTTAGGGTTGAAATGGTACAAATTTGTACTTTATATTACTTTGGACCCTTTTTCATAGTACATAGGTACTTCTGGCCTCATAAAGACCAATATTGTACCTTTAAGAGAACATTTGTAAATAAATGTACCTACAGGTACAGAAATGTTCCTGTCTCGTACCCCTGTTCCTGAGAGTGTATGGGTTTATAGTAAATGGTAAATGTACTTTACTAATATAGCACTTTTCCAGTCGCACTAACCGCTCAAAGCGCTTTACACTACATGTCACATTCAGCCAGTCACACACAATCATACGCACATTCATACCCCGATAGGCAACTTGCGGTTCAGTGTCTTGCCCAAGGACACTTTGGCATGTAGTCTGGGGAAGCCTGGAATGGATCCCCGACCCTCCTTATATGTAATTCACATGTGAATCAGGTGTGGTTTACGCTTGGTTCCCATGTGTTTTTATTGCATGCTTTTCACGTGTGAATCACATGTAAAGCTCATGTGATTCACGTGAAATTCGTGTGTTTTCTGTAAGAGGTTGACGGTTGTTCTGAGCAACTGCGACTGCAGCGTGAGCCGAAAGAGGATCATTAAGTGGATGCTTGACGGCTCTCCTGCGAGGCGGCGAGTTCCCGTCTCCTCATTTACATCTCTGAGATTTTAAAGAGGTGTTGAGCTTCGTGAAGATTTCCCATTTCCTCCCAGTATCTCCCACAAGCACCGAGCCTGTTTTACTAAACACAAACAAACTATTGTGATGAATAATTAAACATAATGAATAAAGATGAGACGCAGGAGCATTCGGAAAGCAGCGAAAGCCGAAGCTGCAGGTGAAGCAGATGGTGAACAGATGATGACATTTCCAACTCTTTCATGTTTCACCACACAGAAAAAAACTCATTCTGCTTGGTTTTATAATAAAGAGGTGAACTTCTGTCAGACAGCGGCTTCTGAAAACTGATTTATGATAATGCAGCAGAATAATGCAGCAGGTAGAATATGATCTACTGGGAGTACTGGGAGAAAATGTCTTCATCCCAGCTGTCTCTGGCCAAAGTTTGGACCACATTACAAATGAGACACACTTTCAAAAATAGAGGTACAGACAGGAACATTTCTGTACCTGTAGGTGCATTTTTTACAAATGTTCTCTCAAAAGTACAATATTGGTCTTTATGAGGCCAGAAGTACCTATATACTATGAAAAAGGCTCCAAAGTAATATAAAGTACAAATGTGTACCATTTCAACCCTAAGGGTACCTGCAGCATTGAAAAATGTGCGTAGCTTGTACAATAACTATAAATAGTCCTTCTAAACAGTAGTATAATTATAGTTATTATATTATGATTTTCATAGTAATAATTATATTTATAATTATATATGTGTTTAATATTTCTATAATAATTATTCATTTATTATTAGCATCTTTGATTGTTGTCATAATCTCTATTTTATTGACTTTTATTCATCATCTTTCATTGGTTTAATTGTACTTTATTAACTCATACAGCTTGATAAGGTACAAAAATGGACCTTTTTTTTTTTTTTTTTTTTTACTTGTCCTGTCCAGCATCGAAGCAAGCAGAATGGAAATCTGATTGCTTTATTCTGTTGAACAGTTTTGCTTTATCAAGCGGAGCTTTATGAACATAAGGCTCCACTTGATATCATGTTTATTCATTTTATTTCTTTATTTAAACATTTGTCTATTACACCATTCCATTTCATACTGCTGGGCCTGACAAGGGAGAAATGAAAGTTAACAGAGGTAATGATAGAAAGTGAAACAGAGAGAGAGGAGTAAGGAAGAGGAAGAGAGAGAGAAGAGAAAACATGAATCCACTTACACAGTTCACTGGTACATCTGTACCGCGATCCCTAAACAACCAAGGTCTCTGTTGGAAAACAAAACAAGCAATCCCCTACAGGAGGACCTGCAGGTGGCTTAAATATCCTCAGATCATACAAACACACGCAGAACTACGCAGAGAAGAGGTACAACCTAGTCAGCGCAATGGGAAGTAGAGAAGAGGTACAACCTAGTCAGCGCAATGGGAAGTAGAGAAGAGGTACAACCTAGTCATCGCAATGGGAAGCAGTGTCACAGTGTCAACATGCATAATAAAGGGTGCTCCGTGGTGATACAGTCATGCAGATGCAGCCTCGTCTCTGCCAGGAGGAGGAAGCCCGCAAGGCCTCGCGACCCAGGCCCCCAGCAGCCACCCAGAGGCCCAGATCCCAGCTACCCCCCCCCCCCCAAAGAGCGGACATGCATCCCCCGAAGGGGGGCGGCAAAGGCGGCCCCAGCCGGAGCCCCCCGCAGTCTGGAGGCCCAGGCCCCAGCGGACCAAGACCAGCAGCTGCCGACCCCACCGGGCGCCGGGCGTCCCCGGAGCGGAGACAGCGCCGGGCCCAGGGCCCAAGCGCCCAGGAGCAGCCACCCCCCCCCCGGACCCGGGCGGCCCAACCGAAACCCAGGAGGACCGGACCCCCCGGGGGGCGCCCCCCCCCCCAGGGCAGGCCAGCCCCCACCCCCAAAGTCCCTGCCCCATACACCTGACACCAGAGCGCCACCACCTCTACCACCCCCTACCCCGCCACCACGCTCACACACACACTCCCCACACACCTACCCCAACACTAGGGCTGAAAGATATACCGTCACCACCCCCACATCGAGACACAGGCACCCAAGACATCAATACCGCAAGAGCAACCACATACAAGATACAGATCCCCCCCTGCGCCCGCCCCGCACAAAAAAGCCCCGGAAGCCACAAACAAAACCGCACCCCCCACCAAAGCGCCCGGCCCCCAACCAACCCGCAGCCACACCGCACCGCACCGACACCAAGATGCCCGGCACGAATACCGAGATACGAACCTCCGCCCACACCGCCCAGCCCTACCCAACACCTCCGTGTACCCCCCCCCCACACACGCATACACCCACCCACTCCGCTCTCCGACCTTACATACCCACACTCACTCCCTCTCTCCACCCCCAACACTCTCCTCCCTCTACCGTCCACACCTACCCCCACCTCCTCATACCCTCTAACACACACATGCACTCCCCCCCACATAACTGCACCAACCCCCTCCCCCCCCCCCCACACATACACCCCCAACTCCCTATACCCCCAATACCCCATACAGTCCCCCCTTACATGTCCAGCCCCGCCCATCCCTCTGACCTATCACACTCCCGCCCTTCCTTCCTTCAGCCCCTCACGACCATCCCTACTAGACACTCACGAGCATGCCACTCCTTCCTCCATCCCCCTTTCCTCCAACCACTTACCCACATCTCCTCCCTCTTCCAGCCCAAGTTCCTCCCTCCCACATTTCCTCTTTCACACTCTCATTCATTATTCTCACATACCCACCTCTCTCTTGCCCATGCCCTCGTGCCTCCTGAATGGTAGCTCGGGCCGGGGAAGGAGCCGCGAGTTCCAAGCCCCCAACACGTCCCCCCCCACCACCCCCCCCCATCCCCCACCCCCGGACGCAGCAGGCCAGGCATCCCCCAGGCCAGCAGATCCCCCGCAACGCAGCCAGCCTTAACCACTGGCGCGTGAAGTAGCCACTGTCCCCCCCTCCCCCCAGTAGCGCCCGGGAGACCGGGGTATGAAAGGACCCTGTCCCCCCCCCCCCCCCGCTCATGACTGTGTGTGTAAGATGTGTGTTGTTTGCAGTTAAAACTAAGGGGCAGTGCCAAGTCATGCCGGGAGTGGGGTCGCGTAGGGGGCATGTCCCCCCAACCGGCCCCCCTCCCTCCTACCACACACTATATGGCCCGCCCCTCAGAAGTGGGTTGTGAGCTGTTGTTATTTTATGTGTTTAGGTGTCTAAGTGTGGTTAAAACTGGGGAGCAGGCTGCCTCTGGACGTGGCAAGCAAAGGCACTTTGGTGCCCCTCCCTCACCACGCCCGCTTGACACGCACCCCTCCCCAAAACCCTACGTGTGTGTGTGTGGGGTAGAGCAGGGGGGGGGGGGGTCTTGGGAAGGGAGACCAGGGGGAGTATGAATTCCCCCCTGGAAGAAGAGCCGTTACCGGCATTGGGTCCCCCTGCCTCCCGGGATCCCCCCAGGGCAGAAAGGGCAGGCATGGCCGCCCCCACGGCCCGGCGTCCGGCGTTCAGCACAGAGGGGCCAGCCTCGGCCCCTGGGGGCGCTCGACCACGCCAGGCCAGGGAGGGGGGAAAAGGGACGGGAGCGGAAAGGGTCGGCGGAGGGGCCAGAGTCACCGGCCCAACATCCCCAGGCCTCGCAAACCCCCCAAGAGGCACGCAGAGCTGCTATTTTTTTTTTCTTTTTTTTCCCCCTTTCCTCCCCCCCCCCCCAACCTGCACACACACAAACCCCACCAATGCACCACCACCCCCCGCACCCAAACACCCATCATCCATGCACCCCCACCCACCCACCCATCTCCACACACCCCCACAGGCAGCCACACACACACAACCGCATTCACGCCCCCCTCCAGTCACACACCCACCCACACATACCAAGGACGGGGACCACGGGGCCACCAGCCCCCCCACGCCACAAGTCCACCGCCCCCCAGCCCCCGGACCACGCGAGACCAACCCGCACGAGACCACCAGCGCAGGCCGGCCCCAACCGACACAGCGGCCAGGCGGGACAGGCACCCGGCGTGGAAAAGACCCGGCCACCCCGCAACCCCCCACCTCCACACACTAGAGCTGAACGATATGGACAAAACCCCACACCCCGACAGCCACGCCAGACACCCCAACATCGATACGACACGACATGACCACGGGTCCGCCGAAAACCAAGCACCCCGGCGGAAAGCGCAGCTCCGTCCGCGACCCCCAGAGCCCCACACGCAGGACAAGCACAGGGAAATCCACACCCCCACATGGCCGCTCCCGCGACACCAACATCCCGGATGCCCACATCCCGACACAGACACGACAACGATACATCCCCCAGCCCCCACCACACACACACCCCCCACCAGCACACACAGCCGCACGCACACAGCAGAGGCGCCCCGGCCCCCGGCGCAGTGACTAGACGTCACCAGGTCGTGAGGACCGGCCAGATCCAGAGGAGGCACGTCCCGCCGGCCCGCCCCCCCCAGCGCCAAGCCGGGTCCCCCGGCCCCGGAGGCAGGGGCCACCCCGGAGCACCGGGGCCCAGGGCCCCCCCGCCCCCCCGCCCCGGGACGACCCCGGCCACCCGGCGCCAGCCGACAGCCACCGGCCAGGGCCCCACCAGCGACCCGCCCACCGCCGCAGAGCAGCCCCAACCGCTGACCCCCATGCCCCCCATCGGGCTGGATACAGCCCCGCCCCAGCGGCGAGGCAGCCCAGACCCCCCCCCCCCCAAGTCAACCGCCAGGGATCCATAGCCATCAAGCACTCGCCAGCACCCAACCCCCACATCGCCGAGGCGGCTCTCCTACACCAACGTTAAGTGATGGAGCTAATCACAGGGGACCAGAGGGAGTGGAATTCATCTAACTGGTTCTTAGAGGAGGCAGACATCGTCTCAATACTGATATGGTCTACTAAGAAATTCCTAAACTGGCTAATGCTCAGATTATTTTTGGATTTCCAGTTTACCAAGATAGTTTTCTTTGCAATACATAATACAGTAAGTATCATATGTGCATAGTTGGTTACCGTGTTGATCTCATCCAAGTCCCCCAGTAAACACAGTGTGGGGCTTGCAGGGAAGTTACACCTGAGCCACGTTGACAGGTCATCACATACCTGAAGCCAAAACCTCTGGACAGGTGGACAAGACCACAAGGCGTGAAGATAATTGTCTGTTGTATTCTCATTGCAGTGCAAAC
Source organism: Atherinomorus stipes (assembly GCA_023101725.1). Classification (NCBI taxonomy): domain Eukaryota; kingdom Metazoa; phylum Chordata; class Actinopteri; order Atheriniformes; family Atherinidae; genus Atherinomorus; species Atherinomorus stipes. The sequence continues at coordinate 63,340 of JALJCO010008406.1, forward strand.
AAATATTTGAAGGTGACAGACCCATCTTGAACATCCTCTGTCCTGTGTAATGTACTCTGTGTAAAACCTTGAATTGTATCAACTGTATATTTGAGTTTTTAGTCATTAGGAACGTGTTTAAACATATCTGTGTCCATGTGTTTTGGTTAAGGGTTCTGGACAAGTCAGCCTCCCACTTCGAAGTTGGAAGGGAAATTGAATCATCCAGTTTTAATAATAATCTATATATTTTCGACAGTAGTTTGGGGATAGAGAGATTCAGGAATTCTGCTACCCTGACCGGAGTCTGCAAGATCAGTTGGTTAGAGGTATATTTTTTGCTTAATATAGATTTAAGTTGATGGTATTCTAAGAATTTAGTACTACTGATCCCGTATTGTAAGGTAAGTGTATTAAATGACAGGAATTTTCCATTTTCAATGATATGTCATAATTGTTTTACTCCTTTATCCTTCCAATGCACAAAATTAATCATTTTCTTGTTTTGTAAAATATCCAGGTTATTCCAGATGGGTGTGAGTTTACATGGAATAATAGAAGACTCGGTTAATTTCAGGAATTCCCACCATGCTTTCAGAGTAGAGCAGATGTTGATACTTTTAAAGCATTTATGAGATCTGACTGCTGAACTGATGAACGGCAAATCAGAGACATCCAGATCCTCACATAATGCTTGTTCTGTGTCTAGCCACGGTTCATCTAGATGGGTAGGTTTCAGCCATTTGGAAATAAATTGTAGCTTATTTGCTAGGAAATAATAATTGAAATTGGGTGAGTCTAACCCTCCCCGGTCTTTTACCTGTTGTAAGGTTTTTAAACTGATACGTGATGGCTTGTTTTTCCAAAGAAATTTGGAAATGTGAGAGTCCAGTGACTTAAACCAACTGGAGGAAGGTTTGGTGGGTATCATTGAGAACAAGTAGTTAATTTTCGGTAGAACCATCATTTTGATGGTAGCAACTCTCCCATGAGTGATATGGGTAAGTGCTTCCATCGCGTGAGATCTTCCTCTATTGACTTTAATAGCTGGACATAATTTAACTTTATTAACTCTGAAAGTTGTGGAGAAATATTTATTCCTAAATATCTGATATTACCAGACTGTATTGTGGTGTTAGGAATGTTTTGTAAAGTACAATTAACAGATAAAGCTGTAGTCTTGGTCCAGTTAATAGAGTACTCAGATATCATTGAAAATTTATTGATCAATGTGATTGTCTGGGAGAGAGATGTTGATGAGTTCTGGAGGAAAAGCAGTACGTCGTCTGCATAGAGACTTATTTTATGTTCTAGATTTTTGCCAGGGATCCCTTTAATATCTCTGTCCTGTCTTATAGCGGCTGCTAGTGGTTCAATGAAAATGGCAAAAAGTGAAGGGGAGAGCGGGCAGCCCTGCCTGGTGCCTCGCTGTAAACAGAAACTTGGAGAAGTTTGGTCATTGGTCCTCACACATGCATTAGGGTTGTTATAAAGTATTTTTATCCAGTCTATGAAATAAGGACCAAAACCAAATTTATTTAATGTTGCAAACAGGAATTTCCAGTTAACACGATCGAAGGCTTTTTCTGCATCTAACGAGATGATAGTGGATTCCAGATTATGAATGGTAGCATAGTCTATTAGATTAATCAGCCTGCGTGTGTTAGTAGAAGAATGTCGACCTTTAATAAAACCAGTTTGATCAGGATGTATTATCAGAGGAGTTATTTTTTCTATCCTTTTAGCGAGTGCTTTGCTGATTATCTTAAGATCTACATTTATTAATGAGATTGGCCGATAACTAGCTGGAAGTGTCGGGTCTTTACCTGGTTTTAATAATACGGTGATATTTGCTGAATTCATATTTGGTGGTATTTTCTGTTTCTCTTTTATTTCTAGTATCATTTTATAAAAAGTGGGAGCCAGAATTGTCCAGAACTCTTTGTAAAATTCGACCGGATATCCATCTGGGCCTGGGGCTTTATTATTGGGCATATGTTGCAGAGCGTCATGTAATTCATTTATTGAGAGGGGTGAATCTAAAGCCGTCATATTTTCCTGTTGTAGTTTTGGGAGAATTAGATTATTGAGAAATTGATTAATATTCTCATCTGTGGGGTTTATTTGGGATTCATATAGTGTTCTGTAGAAATTTCTAAAGATATTATTTATCTGGTTAGGATCATGGCTGATACTTCCTTCTGAGTCTTTAATTGAGGAGATTGTCGCTTTTTCCTTGTTTATTTTTAACTGATTAGCTAGAAGCTTTCCAGACTTGTTACTGTGATCGAAGTTTTCTAAACGAAGTCTTTGAACCAGGAATTGCGGTTTTTGGTCTATTATTTTGTTTAACTCAAGCTTGAGTTTCCTTATATCATTCAGCATGTGTTCCTCCGGGTTGACCTGATAGGCTTCTTCTAGTGATTTAATTTTGATTTCTAATTCTGAGGTTCTTGCAGCTTCCTTTTTTTTTTCTTATGAGAAGAGAAGGAAATTATTTTTCCTCGCATTACTGCTTTACCTGCTTCCCAAAGGACACATGCTGGGGTTTCTGGTAAGTCGTTGTTCTCTAGATAAATGGACCATTCTCTTTTGAAATAGCTGATAAACTCAGGATCTTTCAGTAATGAGGTGTTGAATCTCCAACTCCTCGTTGTTGGTTTAACAGTTTTATTTCTCAGAGCTACTGATACTGGTGCGTGATCACTGATGGTTATTGGGTGGATTTCTATTTCTGAGATTTCACTCATCAGTGAGCTGCTGATTAAAAAGTAATCTAATCTAGAATAGGAGTGGTGGACCGCAGAATAGAAGGTATATTGTCTCGTGGTGGGGTTGAGTGATCGCCACGCATCACAGAGGCCAAAGTCCTTCATGTACTGTTTAACAATTTCTAATGACTGCCATCTTTTACTGTTTCCTGCTGGACTAAGCCTGTCTATTTCTGGATCACACACCATGTTGAAGTCTCCGCCCAGTAATATTGCTCTATCTGAGTACTTATGCAAAGCAGAGAAAAATGAGTCAAAGAATAATGGGTCATCGATGTTCGGTCCATATAAATTCGCAATACATACCTTAAGATTCTGAACATTTAATGTGACTATTATAAATCTGCCTTGTGGATCTCTGATTATGTCATCCATTTCAAATTTTAACCTGCTATTAACCAGAATAGCTACACCTCTTTGTCTAGAATTATAAAAAAATGGACCATGAAAAAATGGACCATGAAGGTACAGAAATGTCTTTCAGAAAGGAACCCCCCCCCCCCCCCAGCAACAAGCTTTGGACCTTTTAAGTACAAACTGGTACCTCTATTTTTAAGTGTGCAGGCGTTATATTTTGGCTCATTTTTAAACCCGTTTACCAACTTTTCCTGAAAAAAGGGACTCGCCTCATACCTGGAGACGTTTCCTGGTGTTTTTGGAGACTTGTGGAGACGAACGTCAACGTGTCGTTCGTACTTTAATCCGATGGTTTCCAAACTTTTTGTTTTATTCACGACCCCCAAAATACCACACTTTGGTGTTCATGACCTCCCCCCATATAATATCTAACGGGTCATCCTGTGTCCGTCCTCTTCATGTGAGGCTGAAACTGTCTGAATCTTCATAAATGAGGAGGATAAAGTTGATTTTGGTGGATGATGTTAACAGCTGGAAAAAGCACCCAAATGCCAAAATTCAACTTTTCTCACCAAAATCGGAGCAAATGTGGATTATTTTTGGAACAGCAGCTGTAATAACTGTTTCTGGACTCTCAATGACAAAATTCTACATGTGAAGCCTGGGACACACTGCGCGACGTTTTCAATCGTTGCTCGCAGCTCCAACTCAAATTGTGCGAATCAGTCGCAGAGTTCAAAAGTTCACAGCTTGCGACATCTGTCCTCATACTGTACGAACCGACACTCGGATGTGATCTAACAACTCACACTGTGCGTCCTCAAAGACACGTTGGGGTCTTGAACAATCCCGACATGCAACGCAATGAATACAGCGAGTAGTAGAAGAAGAAAACTGAGGAGGAGGAGAAGAAGAAGATAATAACAACAGTAGCAGCAGCAGCAACTTCATGTTATCACCAAAAAAACTGCGCTGCCTTGACGATTTGCGTTCTTCTTTGTAAAGAATTCGACAAAAATAAAAGGCGACGACGTCGTGTGTAGACGAGGAACTGGCTGAGCAGACGTGGGCTGTACGGTCTGTCGGTTTTACAACGAGAACTCCGTCCAAATGACACGCCGGGTCGCCATGCTGCCTCTGGATTACCCCAGTTTTTGTTTCACGCATGGGAAATGTAAAATCTCAGAGGAAAGAGTTCTCAGTCTGGTCGTGGCTCCGCTTCAACATGAGATCCACTCACGAGCCACGACCAGAATATCAGACAGGTTTGATTTTCTTGCGACTCACGATTTCTGATCGGGAGCTCGTGAGGAGCCGATCGCCTCTCGTCCCTTAGTACACTGCACGACACATGATTTGACCAAGAGTCGGCCCGATCGCCAAACTTGTCGCACGACTGGAAAATCGGCTCAAAAACAGCCAAAAATCGCACCGTGTACGCCGGGATTAAGGCTTGAAAACTTTAAACCTATCAGAAACTTAATAAATGAGGATCAATGTTTTCTGGTGGATTCACTTCACTGTTGTGAGACGCCAACATGCCCAAAATCAGCTGCGTTTACATGGATCAATAATTCATCTGTCTGATTGAAATCTTTCCGATCGGAGCTTCCAGCTGACATGTTCACATGGACGGGGGGAAGTGATCCGATCGGCTGGATTTACTTGATGGACAGATATGTTTGTAATGCTTTTAACATGCTAGTTGGTAAGAAGGGGGTTTTCTTTTTTAATTTATAATCTTTTGACCGTCGAAATGCTCAATAATCATTAACTCTTTCAGCGGAGATTAAAAATATCCAGCCATGTAACGGTCCGTACTGGACCCGCGGCTGAAGCTCGTGATCATTTACGGATCTGCTATGGATCCGGGGGGCAAAGGTGCAGCTACAGCTTTAGGTCCATATGCGCCCCCCCCCATTCTTTCCGATCGAGGCCGATCGGATCAGCTGACATGTTTACGTGACGCATTTTTATTCTGATTGGCGTTTGATCGGATCAAAATTGCACCATGTAAACGCAGCGACTGAGATAAAGCCAAATTCAGATTTTTAACTTGGTTTTAGTCATAACTTAGTTATTTATTAGGGGTGGAACTTGAACATGTTAATTACGATTAATTAATCATGAAAACATTAACACGATAAGTAATTAGCTCATTTAATCGCAGTTTGCATTAGAAGCAAAGCGAAACCTTTGTCAGAGATTTTCTGGTTCATCCAATTATGCTGATGGACACAGCAAAACACAACTTTCTTGCAATATTTAACAATTTTTCAGACCCCTCTAATAACTTTTTGATATAAAGCACCAACTGCAGGGGTAGCTGGTGTCTAAAATAGGAAGGAAAGGTTGTTTGGAGGCAGATTGGGGTCTCCCTGTGCAAGGCAGCAGCTTTCTTTCCGCAACCACAATATCCCCGAATCAGTGATGAAAAATGTCTTAAAACCGGGATTTTCAACCCTCTCAGGTAGCACGTCGAATCTTAAAAATCTCCAACTGTAGTAGGCAGCGAGTGTCTAATACAAGAAGGGAAATGGCGCAGACGCGACTATCTGCAGAGAAACGGCTTTGGGGTCTCCGCCGGCTCCTGTGAAGCAGACAGCTTTCGGATTTCCCAACCACAAAATACTCGCCATCTTTAAAGGTAGAGTCCGGAGTTTTCCCCTGTTTCGGTTGGTAAACACATTTCAAACTGAGAGCGTCTCCTCTCGGGCTGATGATCACATCGTTCTTCAGCCTGTTCAGCTTAAGTGTCTCCTTCAAAGCTCGGAAGCGGGTGAAAACCAAACCAGTGCTAACCCTGGTTTTCCCGCGTCCGCTATCTGAAGCTCCTTTAACCAACTCGGTCGGCATTAACATACGAGTGCTGGCAGAACCTACCTGAAGCTCACTAGATAGCTATTGATTCTGCAGTTGCTAGGCAACAGAACCAGAGCACGATATTCTGAAGGCTAGGCCGTCCCATTTCACAAAGGTTCAGGTGCTTTGGAGTACGCGGACTACGTAGAACACGTCACCTATGTAGTCCATGTACTTGGCAGTATACAGACCCTGAAATGAGACACAGAACTTTGGCTGCTCCTGATTGGACATGACCGTCAATATAAGCTCTCTGATTGGAGGAAAGTTGGACAGAAGTGTCTTCATCATCATGTCCAGGTCTAAATACCGGTCTCTTAGCAACAAAGTATTGATAGTGATGTTTTTGAGGATTTACCAGATAGAGTCTCTGAATAAACACCACAGTTAGAGGCTGGACTGAAAACCTGCTGGACGGGACAGAAATTGATGGAAAACTTCAGGAGATCACCCGAAGGGGAAACTATCCATCACAGAGAGACACACTACTGGGACACTGGAAGGAAGCTGGAGACAAGGTTCCCACTCTTTTCTTGAAGTTACTTTCCAGAACTTTTCCAGGACATTTCCAGCTGCTACGGTACGAGTCAAGTTATCACAACAGAGACTAATAACTTCCACCACAAGCTTTTGTAGAAGCTTTCTACAATTGTAGCTTATACTTTGTACAGGGATGAAGTAGTGATGAAGCCAAGATGAAGAGGAGATGAAGAGGAGACGAAGAGGAGAATAAGCAGAGACGAAGCGGAGACAAAGCGGAGACAAAGCAGAGACAATGTGGAGACGAAGCGGAGACGAAGAGGAAACTAAGCAGAGACAAAGCGGAGACAATGCAGAGACAAAGCAGAGACAATGTGGAGACAAAGCGGAGACAAAGCAGAGACAATGTGAAGATGAAGCAGAGACGAAGAGGAGACGAAGCAGAGACAAAGCGGAGACAAAGCAGAGACAATGTGGAGACGAAGCAGAGACGAAGAGGAGACGAAGAGGAAACGAAGCGGAGACGAAGAGGAGACTAAGCAGAGACAATGTGGAGATGAAGACGAGACTAAGCGGAGGAACAGGAGACAAAGAGGCAATGAAGAGGAGACGAAGCAGAGACGAATAGGAGATGAAGCGGAGGGAGGAAAAATTATTTTCCAGGACATTTTACTCTTTTTCTCATTTTCCATGTGTTTTCCATGACTGGAAAAATGTTCAATCATTTTCCAGGTTTTCCAGGACGTGTGGGAATCCTGTGGAGATCTACAGCCTACAAACAGATTGCTTAATTTGACCAATCTGACTGGTAGTTAAGATTGGTTAGGTTAACCAATATTTTGCTGAAAGTAACCAGTAGTGGCCACTTTGACCAAAATATTGGTAATGTGGTGAAGCTGGTTCAGAATCAGAACCACGTCTGTCTGAAAAGCTCCGTGACAGATTTGAAGCGGACTTCTTCACATCACGCTCGGTGTGTAAACGGAATTATGAAAACCCCAAATTTCCATTTTCATTCCAGGTTGGAAGGCAAGAAAAGAGTGGTAGCAGCCACGTCTTCCTCAGCCCAGCATGCCGGTCCTGCAGCGGGACGAGCAGAGACGGATGGAAAACCGTCCCGGCGTTACGAGGCCACTTTATGGTTCAGGACAAGACAATGAAATAAAATTCATACGTGTGTAAAAGTCACAACAAACATTTTACGTCCCCACAAAACCAGTCATGACCTGCACTCACGGCACACACCCCCGTCATTACGTCCTGATCCAATAAGATGCGAGTTAATGAGGCAGCTCGGTTTACTGCACACACACACACACACACACACACACACGCGCGCACACGCACACACAGCTGGGTGTGTGATGTACCAGCTGCTGCAGGCCTAACACACCGTGTGCTGAGCAGGAAGGGAACCGACTTCTGCTCTGCAGCATCAGTGTAATTGATGGCACCATCTCGTCCAGAACTATATTTGAACATGGGGGGGTTGTGATGGACCAGCAGGGCCGTGTACACCACCGGGCCCGGATTTCACTCAGCACACAACCGCACACATCACCGGTCCAAATCACAGAGAGATAATTAAACATGGCTGCTGTCAGCGTTCTGCAAAATATCTGCAGAAAACCAGTTAAACTCACTTTGTGCACGATTTTCCTTCAGAAAGTTAAATACGTTCTAAAAGAGCAAAGCACAGGTTTTTATTAAAGAATAATAACGAGCCGTTTCAACCTGACGTGTGTTTATTATTCTTTCCAAACGGCCTCTTTTCAGATAAAAGTCCCTGCAGCTTAAAAACTTTTAGTCTCAAACCGGGGAGAGGAAGGAATGATTGATCTGGAACATCCAATTTGCTAACAGTTTTTCTCACTTCTGCAGCAGAGACGTGGAAACACGGAAATCATTGACTCATCGTGATTTCTATTATACGTGTGGCAGTAAAATGGATTAAAGGAACCTGGAGAGACAAATTGAGTTAAGCGCTCTCGGTTAGGGCTGATAAATCACTCGAACCCTTAAATGTACTTTGCAGGAAGTCTGTTAACTCAAATTAACTGTAAAACAATGAAATGGTTTAAAGGAACAGAGTTATTTTATTAGTGTATAATTCATATTTTTTAGATATAAGGGATTATCACGCTTACCGGAAGTTCCCGGTATTTGGGCACTTCCTCTTCCGGGCCATTTTAACGACAGCCGTTTCTGCTCTGTTATACTGTTTAAATCGGATAAACTCCAAACATACTTAAGTTTTCATTCTAGACTGAAGTGATACTGGATCAAAAGCTGGATCAAAGCGATCGATTCGCCGCGGTGAAGGGCCGAACTTTATAATAAAACACATGTTTGTTTGTCACCGGTGGGGCACGACACCGGCACTTCACAGCATGCTAGCATTAGCCAGCTAGCGTTTACTGACGTGCTTAACATTGTGCGTCTTAAAACACACAAACATCTGAAAATCGGGTCTGTACCTCCCCGTTTCCAGTGGAACAACTGGGGACTGCCAAGAAAGGAGATGCTTGTGTGTGTGTGTTTTCAGCCGCACAAAGTTAGGCACGTTATCGAGCTGGCTAATGCTAACCTGCTAACACGACTGCGCAGTCTGCCGGCCACAAACAAACGTGTGTCGTTTTATTATAAAGTTCGGTCCTTCACCGCGGCGAATCGGTCGTTTTGATCCACTTCTTCCTTAGCATCACTTCAGTCTGGAATGAAAACTTGGCGTTGGTGTTTTTCCGATTTACAAAGTTTAACAGAGTAGTAGCTGGCGGACTACTGTTAGCAGGTTAGCATTAGCCAGCTTGATGACGTGCCTAACTTTGTGCGGCTGAAAACACACAAGCATCTGAAAGCGTCTCCTTTCTTGGTAGTCCCCAGTTGTTCCACTGGAAACGGGGAGGTACACGTCAAGCACGTCAGTAAACGCTAGCTGGCTAATGCTAGCATGCTGTGAAGTGCCGGTGTCGTTTCCCACCGGCGACAAACAAACGTGTGTTTTATTATAAAGTTCGGCCCTTCACCGCGGCGAATCGATCGCTTTGATCCAGCTTTTGATCCAGTATCACTTCAGTCTAGAATGAAAACTTGAGTATGTTTGGAGTTTATACGATTTAAACAGTATAACAGAGCAGAAACGGCTGTTGTTAAAATGGCCCGGAAGAGGAAGTGCCCAAATACCGGGAAGTTCCGGTAAGCGTGATAATCCCCTATTAGGTCCATTTTAACGCTTAAACTAGAAATGTTGGATTTTCATAAACTCTATGAAAAATCAAGTTTAGTGTTAAAATCCTGATGAAATACCAGAGCAAATCCACTCAGACTCCCATGTTAAAAAGACCAACTTCACCGCAGAAATAAACATGTTTACAGCGGAAATAAACATGTTTACAACTAAAATAAACATGTTTACAGCGGAAATAAACATGTTTACAGCTAAAATTAACATGTTTACAGCGGAAATAAACACGTTTACAGCTTAAATAAACATGTTTACAGTGGAAATAAACATGCTTACAGCAGGATAAATATGTTTACAGCTAAAATAAACCTGTTTACAGTGGAAATAAACATGTTTACAGCTGAAATAAACATGTTTATACCAGAAATAAACATGTTTACAGCAGAAATAAACATGTTTACAGCAGAGATAAACATGTTTACAGCTGAAATAAACATGTTTACAGCAGGATAAATATGTTTACAGCAGAAATAAACATGTTTACAGCAGGATAAACATGTTTACAGCAGAGATAAACATGTTTACAGGAGGATAAACATGTTTACTGCAGAATAAACATGTTTACAACATCAATAAACATGTATACAGCAGAAATAAACATGTTTACAGCAGGATAAACATGATTACAGCTTAAATAAACATGTTTACAGCTAAAATAAACATGTTTACAGCAGGAAACATGTTTATAGCGGAAATAAACATGTTTACAGCAGGATAAACATGTTTACAGCCTGGTTCAGTAAGAGGAAAGAATGACAGATATAACTCATCTGATGTTTAGAGAAAACATGACAACCGTTTGTTTGTGTTGTACTCTTGTGTACCAGTGTGTACTGATGGAGGTTGTATGTGTAGTAATGTGTTGTACTAGTACAGATCAGGAGAACATCCAGAGCCGGTTCAGGTGCTGGTTTACCCTCCGTGTTTCCATCACCATGAGCTTTACTTTCCTTCCTTTCTTCAGCTTTCCAACTCCTCTTCATCAGTCTTTCCCTCCCTCCTCCACATTACCGCCTTTTCTTGCGCCAGCTCTGTTATTTTCTGCTGTCATTTTGTTCCTGTGATTTAGGCTGACATTTTGGATGCTCCTCTTTCATCTAGCAGACAGAAACGTCCTCCCGCTGGTTCAGATCTCCGTCTTCGCCCCCCTGCTGGTCTCGTCCCTGCAAACGTGAATCAGAAACATCTGAAGTAGCTCAGATGTTTTAAATTACGCACATGAAATATCTCTCATCACAGAAAATGTCTTTCAGGTGTTCTGGGCTGATTACGTCCCGCTGCGGAGGTGGACACGTCCTCCTCATGAGGAGCTTAATTACGCAAAAATGAAAGTTTCCAAACAGTCGTAACAGCATTAAAACAAAAACGACGGTTAAATTAAAGTCTCATCAGAGCTGACGAGCTGCCGGAGCGTCAGAATGAGGAAGAGGAGGGATTTTAGTGGGTGCTGGTCCGAGGTTCAGGTTCATGTCCATCCACAGCTGCATCAATAGTACATAATAATAATACAATAGAAATACAATAGTACTCGTTCGTTCTACTTAAAGTATTGGTGAAATCAGGGAGTTTTGCTGCAGATAATGTCGTATACAGAGGCTGCCCCGTCTCTCCCGTTATACGGATGCACGTTTGCTGAAGGAAACTCTACGTAATACCTTCCAAAGGAGTGAAAGTGATGCAGAAATTTTACCGGTGAGTAAATGCACGTATAAACTCTTAGAAATAAGGTCCAGGTTGAAAAAACTAAAGGAAGTTATCCTTTCACAGAGTCGGACCTCCAGCTCATCCAGGGGCGCCTGCAGATATTTTTAGGGGTGTTCAAGGGTTATTAAAGGATCACTTTTGTTTCTTTTAACCTGGACCTTATTTCTAGGAATTTATACGTGCATTTACTCACCGGTAACATTCCTGCATCACTCTGACTCCTTTGGACGCTGCTGTATTCACATTAGACATAGATCCACGTATAGCCATATGATGGACGTGGAGGGGGCAGAATGAGTGGGCCTCTGTAAGACATCTGCAGCAAACTTCTTAATTTCAACAATGCGCTTATACGCTTCCGGTGGGGGAAGAAGATGGACGCGTGAGCGTGCAGATCCTCCTCTCAAACTTTGAAACATATCTGAGAAATAATGGCCTAACATCGAAAATAATGAAAGAGACTCAAGCTTAAAATCGATAAGGAATGCACCTACGGTCTGGCAAAGTCGCGGAAAAGACAACAAAAGATAAAAAGACAAAGGACAAAGGTATGGCGAGCGTGGATGAGCAGCGACTAAAGGAAATGTTCAAAGAAGCTGCGGCTGAGATTGCTCAAGAAGTACGCGAGTTCCGCGGAGAATTTAGAGCATTCAGAGAAGAAACGAAGAGGGAGATGGACGAATTAAAGAAAGAAATGAGACAACATTAGTCCGAATTGAACGGCGTGATTGAAGGCATGAAGCTGTGGAGGAGAGAGTGAACTGCACGGAAGAAAGAGAAGTTATTTCGTGGATGTGATTAAAAATCTCACTCAAGAGATGGAAGAGATGGAAAAACGAGTTGATTATTTGGAAAATAAGTCAAGGCAAATGAACATCCGCATTTACAATGTGAAGGAGATTAATGGATCAGTAAATATGATCAATTTTGTGGAAGCGCTCCTATATGAAACTTTGCAGTTATCAAAGGAACAACTAAGTATTGTGGCAGCGCATCGCTCAGCTGCTACTAAGCAAGATGCACGAAATAAACCACGAAGTATTATCGTTCGCTTCTCTACTTGGGAGGCAAAGCAACAGGTGCTGAGAGCGGCATGGGGGAAGAAAGAAATATCCTACAACGGAGAACGCATCTACCTCGATCAAGATTTTACAGTCAAGCTATTATCTCAAAGAAAAGGCTTATGCGCATCCGAAACCACCTGAAGGAGAAGGGCATTAAATCACATGTCCGATATCCAGCAAAGTTACTTGTGATCGAACAAAAGGGCCAAAGACATACAACACTCCTAAGAAGCAGAGCAGGCCTATGGAATATCTGCGAGTGCCACACCTGTGGAGCGGGGAGAGTGGATGCATCAACTGAAACGTCTGGGATGGGAAAAGGTGAAATAAGGAGAATATAAACTTCACCAACTGAATGGAAGAAGAAACGATGAGTGAAAGAAGAGGAAAGGTATGGACACATAGGACAATGGGGAAGAGAACCTGATTGATTTATGAATGGGTTTGGTAGAATTGAATTGAGAAGGAGACTATGTTGTAGAAGACTATTAAATATCATGATTTATTATAGGTACAATAGTAGTCCTTGCTAAATTTTGTTTTTAGGAGCTGGTAGTTAGGCTATTAGAATTAGTATGTTTTTTTTTTTGTTTTGTTTAAATCAAATTTTCTCTTTAAATAAATGAAAACTTTACAAGAAGAAAAATCAAAGTTTCGGAGTTTGAGAGGAATCTGTATGTAGGTGTTTTTTGTTTTTTTTGGGAAGAAAAGTGTTAAGAACGAAATGGATATGCAAAAGTTAAGCATGAAAACCAAAATGCCACATTGAGAATGATAAATAAATAAATAAACTTTATTTATAAAGCGTTTTCTGAAAGGCAACCAAAGTGCTTTTAAGATAATAAAAAAAACAATTTTTAAAATAAAAAGCCCCCACCCAAGCACAACAAGCACAAAAATATAACATGCACCACACAAACACACCCGCCCCCCCCCCCCCCACACTAGCATAATAAACTTGGCTTGACCTACTGTGAGGAAGCGATATTTGGGGTCCGTTCACTCCAGGAGCCAGCACGGTAGAGGGCGGAGGGCCAGATAGGGAGGCGGGGTCCACACCAAGTGATAGGGCTGCAGGCGGGGCCCAGCCACAGGACAAGGGCAGCCCCCCCCAGCCCCAGACCATGTAGGCAAAGCTCCAGAGTGAAGGTCCCCATGAGGAAACACTGGTGTTAAAATGTTAAAACAGATAAAACAAGTGAGCAGATAAGAGCAACATAGAAAAATAAATCGGTATTCATAAAATTATGTGCTAAACAAGTCAATAAAATCTAAAATAACTTAAAGATAACATAAAAAATAAATAAATAATAGAGTAAAATAAGTAAAATGAAATAAAATCAAAAAGCTAAATGGACCAAATGGAAGCCAATTTTTTTTTTTAGGTTAGTTTGTTTTGGTTTTGAGGAGGAAAATGAATTGGGGTACGGTAAATGGATTAGTGTGAATGGGCTTTGCACTTTTCGTTTTGGTGTTATATGTATAAATGAGTGAAATAAGAATTTTGTCAAAAATATAAATGGCCTTAATAATTGTATAAAAAGGAAAAAAGTTGTGAAAAATTAAAAAGGAGGGGATATAATATTCTTGCAAGAAACAACTAAATAATATAGAGCATGAGAAACTTGGAAAATTAGCATAGCACATATTTTTGCATCCTATATGGCACAGCCAGAAGAGGAGTAGCTATTATGATAAAAGACGTTTTTTGATTGAAAAGTTTGTTAAAGATAAAAATGGTAGATATGTTTTGTTGTGGGGAGGGTAGATGGAAAGGTGATGTTGGAATATTTATACATGGTAGCTTGAATTTATGAGGAAAATGGTGTATTATTGACAAGAAGAAAAGGTTGGAATATTGAGGGTTTAATTTGACAATGGCGGTTTCAGATTAGTTAAGACACCTTACGCTGAGGTCCTCCTTAAGTCACTTCTTAAAGGTGCCTTGTTTGGACGTTGCGTTTCCCAGATGCGCTCTTAACTCAGGAGCTTCTTTATTTTCAGGGCGGCCAGACCCACTCTTTCGAACCTTCTTTAACGTTCCCCCCTGCTAAGGGAACAACAGGCCCTTGCTGGTCACTTTTGGAAACGACACTTTTCCCGTGAAAAAAGTAGAAAATGGAAATTATTAAAAATGGACCTTTACGGTCAGTTGTTGTATTTTGAGTCATGTTTTTCACTCATGTCATAATGTCATCATCTATGATGGAAGAAAACTGTAGTTACCGAGTGAATGACAGAAAATATTGTGGTTAAGTTTAATCATTATGGCAAGAAAGGCCTCCTATACTTAGCGTTACGTAGATAAAGCTGTGGGTACAACCACAGAAACAAAAACATTGCGGTAGGAATTGTACGAAATTATCGCTATGAGGCTCACGTCATATTTCGATTTGGTGTTATGATGAGTGCATGTCGTAGTAAAAGCATGGCATTTCGACCCGTACAGACATCATGGCGCTTTACAGCAAATTTGGTGCAAACCAAAGCGTCGCCGTAGACGGAGTGACACTGTGTATGTACATGTTTCATGCGCCAGCATTTCAGTCCTCTAGATGTGCTGTCATCGCGCTATTCAGATGCGTTACAGGCTACCGCGCGACGAAATCGAGCGGATCATTCAAATAGTTGCTCCACACATCAGGAGGCCCACAAGGTGCAACTTTGCTCTGAGCCAGGGGTGCAGTGCCTGGCTGCGTTGCGTTTCTACGCGGTGGGGAGCTTTTGGAGGTAGTGGGGGATGGAACCGGACTCAGCAAGGCGTCGGTGTCAGTCGCGCACACTGCAAGGGCTGGATGGGGACATTTTCAGCGCTATTGATTGCCATGCCCTGGCCTTTGCTTCTATGTCTTTTTTCCCCTTTGTCCCTCCAAAGAGAATGCTTTTTTTACCTGCCACTTCTTCAGTCAGAATCGCCATCTCCTTGGCGTGAAGGCCGGAGGCGCTTCATCCTCTTGGTGGGGTTCCTTCAGCCATTCGTCAACAAATAGCGTCAGAATGACCATTATTTATAGGGCATCTGTAAATTTCCAATCGCCTACACCTGTTTAGCACAATTTGGCCAATTACACAATATACAATGAGCTTTTCAATGAATATTTGCAATCACTGGTAATCACATGCATATTTTTAACAGTTTGTCTTCTTGCACAAACACATAAACGTATAAATGGGCTCAATATCAGCGTCGGAAAATAACCTCCACACTAAATGAATGGTGTCGTCGGTATACCTGACTCGATTGCTTTTTTTTAGCACCTCCGGAAGTGGATAGCTTTGTTAGGACCTTCTTAAGATGTAGCGTAGCAAAGACGTTTCTAGGAAATAAGAACGCGCGAAAGAAGCAATTGGGAAACGGGCGTTCTTTGCGATCCTTTGTTGGGAAGAGCTTCCTTGAGGCCTTTTTAATCAAGAAGAATCTTACTGGGAACGCGGCCAATGTGTGCTAAGGATACTCAAAGTAAAGGGAAACAAAAGCTGAAAAAACGGTTAAACTTTTAAAAAATATTGAAAAGGAGTTGGGCTTGATTGATGTATGGAGATATTTGAATCCTCATGAAAGAAAATATACGTTTTACTCAGAAGCACACAAGATCTATTCACGGTTGGATTACTTTTTTATGTTTAAGGAAGATATAACGAAAATAAAAAATGTGAAATGGTTCTATAACCTTAGGAGCCATGCTCCAGTTACTTTAACCTTAAAATTAAAAATGAAAAAGGAAGACATTATGGAGGTTTAATTATTCTTTACTGCAAGATAAATGTTTTAATGAAAAAATTAAACAAGTAATACAGCTTATTTTCAAAATAATGATCAAGAAAGTATAACGCTTGTCCACTGTGGGAAGCTGCAAAAGCAACCATACGAGGTGAAATAATATCCTTCGCTTCCTGGAAGAAAAAGAGGTACAAGCAAGAGATCAATAAGGTAAAAGAAGAAATAGAAGAATTACAACAGGAACATGAAAAAAGGAAATGAGGAAATTAAGGGAAAGCTAAAAAGAAAGCAAAATAAATTGAATGAAATCTTAAGTGAGGAAATAAGTAAATCACTGCTTACCAAACAACAATTCTATGATAACAGTTAAAAGCATTAAAAATGTTAGTTTTAAGATAAAAAAAAAAGAGAAAGGGCAACTATCTCAAAAATTAAAGGAGATAACACAACTTACCAACAGATAAAAATGAAATAATAGAATGTTTTAGGAAATATTATGAAAAATTGTATGAGGAAATGGGAAATGCAAGTAATGAAAGTGGCTTATATTTGAACTCATTTAATCTACACCAGGTGACGGCAGATCAAAATGAAGAACTTATAAAACCGGTGACTGAGCAAGAAGTCCTGTCTGCAATAAAGAAGAGTAAGGTGGATAAGAGTCCAGGAAGTGACGGATACACTAATGAATTTTATAAATCTTTTAAAGAAATATTGGTACCAATTCTATGTAGATTATTTAATTGGATAATAAATAAAGCTGATTGGCCCCCCACATGGAATGATTCAATAATCAGTGTTCTTCCTAAGGAAGGTAAAGATCTTACAAAATGTTCCTCCTATAGACCAGTGTCTCTGTTGAATGTGGACCAGAAACTGTTTACATCTGTTCTGGCCAATAGGTTATCAATAATTGTTCCACATTTAATAAATAAAGATAGACCGGTTTTGTCATGGGAGACTCTCTCAGATAACGTGAGAAGGCTCTGAATTTGGTGGACTGGGCACAGAGAAGTGGGGAGCAGGCTCTAATGTTAACATTAGATGCTGAAAAAGCCTTTGATCGGTTGTCGTGGAATTTTATTTTGACATGTAAAGTTTTGGTTTTATGAGCGGTTTATAGATATATTGAGAGTAATGTACAAGAATCAAAGCGGTGGTAAAAGTGAATGGAGCATTGTCAAAAACACTGAGTTTGCATCGGGGTGTAAGTCAGGGAGACTGTCTCTCTCCATTGGTTTTTGTTCTATGTATAGAACCATTAGCAGAGAGCATTAGACAAAATGAAAATATATGGGATTAGTGTAGGAGGAAATGAATAAAATTGGAATGTATGCAGATGATGTGCTGGTGACAGTGGTGGACGTTGAGAAATCATTAAATAACCTTATGGAAGATATTGAAAAATACAGTGCACACTTGGGTATAAACTCAATGAACATAACTGAGGCTATGATGATAGGTGAGGTAGATAATGAAATGAAGAGAAAATTCAGATTTAAATGGGATTGTGAGTATATAAAATATTGGGGGTATATATACCTAAAAACATGGGCACATTATGGAGATTAATTATGGGAAGTTGAAAATCAGATGAAAATTGAAATGGTCGGTGGAAGATTCTGAATCTATCAATTTTTGAGAAAATTCAATCAATTAAAATGACTACATTGCCGAGATTTTTGTTTTTGTTTCAAACTTTGCCAAGCTATATACCACCCAAGTATTTTAAAGAATGGGATAACCTGCTAAGAAAATTTATTTGGGATGATAAAAAGCCTCGGGTTAAACTTAAAAGTTTGAAATTACCAAAGCTCGGAGGAGGCCTAGCATTACCAGATTTTGAGACTTATTTTAAAGCAACTCAGGTGAAGTCATTAATGTCTTGGATAAGTGATTCCAATATTCCAAGATGGAAAGAGATAGAAATAAATAGGGTAATTAATAAACTGCTATATAAAATAGGATAAGGAACTTAAGGAAGAAATGAAAAATAATTCTGTTAGGAAATACTATTAAGATGTGGAAAGAATTGTTAAAGTGAAAATAAATAACAAAGAAATGGTTTATTTGAGAGAAATTTCTAGAGATCCCGAATTTACTGCAAATGCAATAGATAAAATTTTTAATGGCTGGGCTGAAAAGGGGCTTATAAGATTTTATCAATTGTTTGAAAATGGTCAAATGAAATCCTT
Organism: Atherinomorus stipes; assembly: GCA_023101725.1. Lineage (NCBI taxonomy): Eukaryota > Metazoa > Chordata > Actinopteri > Atheriniformes > Atherinidae > Atherinomorus > Atherinomorus stipes. The sequence continues at coordinate 81,717 of JALJCO010008406.1, forward strand.
GAAGAAATTATCAAACAATATAATATCCCAAAAATCAATTTTATAAGTATTTACAAGTCCGTAGCTACCTGAATAGTAGCTAGGAAAGAATGTGTATGTTAGTATGTGGAAATATGTAAGAAAAAAAATGCCAGTCTAAAATATTAAAAAAAGAATGGCAATAATTTAAGATAATGGGAGTGGGCTAATATTAAATAAATAAATGATGGGAAAATGTGCATGGAATCATAAAACAATATGTCCATATTTTGGAGAGAATTTGCTTGGAAAGTGATTATGAGATACTTCTTGGTTAGAGAGTATGAAAAAATATAATGGTACAAATGGTAAATGTTGGAGACTGTGGAGAAGAAAATGCTAATTATATCACATTTTTTATACATGTAAAAAAATAGAGTTATTTTGGAAAGAAATGTTTAGAATTTTTGAAGACATATTTGAGAGGAAACTGGATTTAAAACCAGAAAATATTATTTTGGGTAAAATACCAATGAATATAGGTCTAGATGAAAGATATACATTTCAAATCCTTAGAATTACAGCATTAAAGATAATAACTAAAGAGTGGAAGAAAAGTAACCCACTAGATGTAAAAAAATGGATTAATATAGTTCAAGAAGTAAAACTGAATGAAAAGATCTCTCACAAAATGAGGAATCTGGAACAGGAATTTAATAAAAATGGCGCATAAAGGAAATGGGTAGCACAAATATTGAATGACTCGGTGTTGATTTTGCTGATGTACTTCACTGGATATATGTTATAAAATCTGATGAAGAATTGTATACTGCAGAGTGTTTATCTTAGTAATTCAAATGGAGTTTGATTAAAAACATGAATTAAATGATAGTGAAGTGCACTACATTTTGAGTTATTGATGTCAAGATCATGGTAGAATCACATTAAAGTCGTTCAGTATGTGCTGAAGGTAAATGTTGTGCTGTGATTGTGCAGCCTTTTTGTGCTGTGTTGGGTTAAGGTCATGTGTGTATATATATATATATATACTATGTAAAGAGAAAAGAAGGGGAAAAATGTGTTTTTCTGTGGTATCTGAAGGTAAAATGACTTAAGAAAGAAGGGAAAGAAAAGAAGATGACAATAACAGACATGAAATTGAAACTTGGTTTTTTTTGTTGTTGTTTTTTTCCCCCTTTTTTTCTTTTTTCCTTTCTTTTTTGATGATAAAGATCTTGGACAAAATCTTTTCCTCCTCAATTACTGTAATTGCTAATATTATGATTTTTTTTTTATTTTAATGATTATAATTTTGATTTTTATTTTATAAAAAAAAAAAAAAAAATTTCAACAATGCGCTGCAAAAACTCAAATCTTAGCAAGTATATTTTTCTAATTTCTAATCAAAATATCTCATCACACTCAAAGTAAGACAAAATTACTTGAAGATCACTGTTTGTTTTGGTGTTTGTGTCCAAAACAAATCTCATTCCGAAATCACATGGTAACTCGCGTCCCCCACGGTGCGATTTCTGAAATCACGTGATAAATCGCGTCAAAGCACAGGTGGGGGACGGGAGTTGTCATATGATTTCCAAAATCGCTCAATAACTCGTGTCAAAATGCCTGTGGGGGACACGATTTATTGTGCAATTTCGGAAATCGCGAAATAAATCGAGTCAAAACACCGATGGGGGATGGGAGTTGTCGTATGATTTCCAAAATCGCTCGATAACTGTATAAAAAGGGGGGGGGGGGGGGGTATCGTGTGATTTCCATTGCTCAATAACCGGTCAAAACGCCGGTGGGGGACGCAACTTAACGCGTGATTTCAGAAATCACGCATTAACTCAGGTCAAAACATGAGTGGCGGATAGGAGTTGTTGTATGATTTCCAAAATCGCTCGATAGCTGTTGTCAAAACGCCTGTGGGGGACTCAATTTATCGCGCTATTTCCAAAGTCATGCGATAACTCATGTCAAAACACCGGTGGGGGACGCGAGTTTATCCCACGATTTCCAAAATTGCATGATTGCACATATCAAAACACCAGTGGGGAAAGCGAGTTACTGCGCGACTTCCGAAATCACGTGATAAATCGTGTCAAAGCACAGGTGGGGGACGGGAGTTGTCATATGATTTCCAAAATCGCTCAATAACTCGTGTCAAAACGCCGATGGGGGACACGATTTATCGCGCAATTTCGGAAATCGTGAAATAAATCCAGTCAAAACACTGGTGGGGGGTGGGAGTTGTATGATTTCTGAAATCACACAATAGCTTGCGACCCCCACCGGTGTTTTGACGTGAGTTATCGCGTGAATTTAGGGCGAGATCTGGACACAGACACCAAAACAAACGGCGATCTCCAGGTAACGTAGATACTTTGGTTCATGTCTCCTCTCTAGTATGATGTCGGACACTCGTTTAGACTATCTGAGCCCTTCAGTGAGGAAAAAAGCAGGTTTTTAGGGTGAACTGAGACGCGGGGGCCAGTTGCCCCATACTTATCATTAGCTGCTGCTGGGCTGCCTGCTGGATAAATACAGGAGTTATCTCGAATATTCCTTTCTCCATCACTCACATACATGAAAGAACAGATGAAAACACACCCCAGGTGAAAAAAAAGAGAAATTCCCCTTTAATGTCTCCCAGCAGGTCTGGAGAACTGGACTCCGGCACCCCGGGACCGAGACCCGGGTCGGCTCGCTGAGGACTGAGCAGCAGCAGCGAGCGGCGACGGGGGAAAACAATCTCAGCCTGATGAGTCAACACTCACAAACACAATCATCTTCTTCGCCCCTCTTCATCCTCTCATCCGTTGCTTTCTTATTTCTCGAGCAGCGGTTGCCACGGTAACTGACATTAATTCATATGGCCGTCAGTTCACCGCGTGCTTATTACTGTTTACCTCTTTGTGAGCGTGCAGACTTGATTTCACACACACACACACACGTGTTCCTGTACTTGCTACATTGTGAGGACCGTTTTGCGTGTTTATCCAGCAAAGTGAGGACATTTTGGACGGTGCTTGAAAAGCCAAAGAAAAACCCATTTATGAGAGTCAAGATTTGGTTTTCGAGTTTGGGTTACAATTAGGTTTAGGTTTAGGCAATCAGTTAGGGTGGTTAGAGTTAGGGTTAGGGAATGCATTATGTTAATGAATGTCCTCACTAACATAGATGTACAAGAATGTGTGTGTGTGTGTGTGTGTGTGTTTGCTTGTTGTGATCACTTGTGCTTCACTTCATCCTTCTTTTCGTCTCGTTTTCAATAAGAAGGGACGTTACGTCTTCATCTGCATGGGAGAGGACAAACCCGGCTGGAGATGTAAAGGTCACACACACACACACACACACACACACACACACACACACACACACATGTACATGCTTGTGTTCGAAGTCGGGCTGTTTCCCAGCACATGTGTGAAGGGATGTTTTAACACACCTCCTCTGCACTTCATGCACACACCTGACTTCATTATCTGCTCTCTGCCATCAGGATGTCAGCAGCCGCAACCATGGTAACGAGGAGAGAGAGAGGGGGGGGAGGGAGAGAGAGAGAGAGAGAGAGAGGCTGCGGGGATCCACAGCCACTTCACACCAACGCAGCATCATTAATGTCATTTAACTCACCCTCACTGACACTTTCTATCTACCCGTTTCACTCCTCCTCCTCCTCCTCCTCTTCCTCCTCCTCCTCCTCCTCCTCCCATGTCTTCCCCTCGCTCTCTCTGAGTCAGGCTTTTACTTACACCAGGTTTCACTCGTGACTCAGTCCTAAACCAGGGTGTCAAACTGGTTTCAGGTCCGAGGTCACAGCAGCTCAGACGGGTGAAGTACCAGCCGACGACCTGGAAGTACTTTCGTCTTTACTACAAACAAGTACAAGTACATCACAAACATTACCTCTAAGAAAATAATAGATGGGTTTCTGAGCAACGTCACAGATAGGATGCGCACGCAACCAGGGGGCAATAAAACAGAGGGAAAGCATTATTGAACTATGAGAAGACGTGTGTTTTACATACAAAACTTGACTTTTAATGCAGATTAGGTCCAGATATGACATGAAAGTGTCGGGGAAATATAATGTTTGAGTCCTGGTATTTGTTCTGTTGCAAAAATCAAAACATTAATGCATGTAAACAGCTGAAAATGGTGAAAATAGGACAGTAGGCGTGACTGATCTTCAGAAAACCCTCCCAGATAACTTATTCAGGTTCAGACTATGATTTATTTAGTCTTTCACCATGGTCACATGTAGGATTAAACCACGGCGGAGGCAGAAATTATTCCCGTATTCTAGTGGGAAGACTGTAATAGCAGCATCACCGCCGCGATCGGCTGCATGACATAAACTGTAAACACTGTGTGTGACAGCCATCCTCTGCTGCTTAGGCACGAACTTAAAAAAGAAGAAGAAACTGATGGTGGAGCCGTTTACGAAAGTTCACGTGGCATAACAACGCATCCCGGAGATTTAGTACGAAGTACGGGGTCGTAAATCAGATGGCGTTTGAGTTTATACTGTTAGCTTGCTAGCAGTTAGCTAGTCTGTCTACTGTCCACCACGATCTCATCCACAATAAAGCAGAACGTTACACAAGCAGCGAAACTTACCGACAGCAATGCTTGTTAGTCCCTAACAGCTGGAATCAGCTCCTTTCCAAACGTAGTGATGATGTCGTCTTTGCCTGGTTTAATCCCAAACTAGTGAAAGTTGCTCCTGTATGGAGGAGGTGAGGACGACACGGAGCTGAACTGAACCTGCTGCAGGCTGCAGATTGTTGTGGCCTCTTTTGGTTTTAACAAAGAGTCTAAATGAAAGTTTAAGCCGCTTTCTAACTCAGGTTTTTCAGGCAAATTTCAAATGAGGTCCAACACAAATAATATCCATGTTTTAACAAGAAAAATGCCGTTTCCGGGTGATGACTCCCTTACCAAGTTAGTGTAATCGTGATATAAATATAACACAGCAACGCAGCATCGGTATTTTGTTATTCGTCATCAAAATACAGATTTAATCAATATAATTTAAAACACAACGATCTCTGTTTGTTTCGTTAGGTTACTTAAATTTTTATGAATGATATAAGTGCGTGTTTGGCCGTAGACTCCAATACAAAACACAGGCTTTTTGCCCCCCGGTTGTGCGCACAACTGCCAATGTTTGTAAACGGGAAACCCATCTATATGAACAACCTGAAATGGCTTCAGAGTTTTAGGTTTTAGTTTGCTTCTTTCACACCAATCATGGATGCATATGGATGGATGGATGGATGGATGGATGGATGGAGTGGATGGATGGAAAATAACTTTTCCAGATCTGGAAGTTATTTTACATGTGCATATGTGTACATCTGCATGTATGTGTAGTAATCTCATCTCATTGAACAGACTGAAGTCAGTTCTCCGCCTGCTTGGTGATGGATTATATTTAAACATGGAACCTTAGCTGGACACATCAGGACTACGGTGACATCACATCGACCCGAGGGCTGGACCGGACCGGACCGCTCCCGGCTGCGTCTGGCCTGCAGGCCGTGTGTTGGACACCCTGCTTCATGTTGAGCGTGTTCATGTGCATCCTGCAGCCTCTTTACAGCTGCAGGCGCCACTGAGGAGCTCATTACTGACATCATGAAGATTCATGCACTTTGTGCATTACAAAGAGAGTACTTCCAGCACGATGTACTTTTACTGCAACAAAGTCACATGAATGCATCATGGGGGGGCTTTCAGGGCCCTGGACATGAATCTGTGAATGAAACGATCCGTTTCGCAGCCAAACCAGGGAGATAAAAACGCCTAGTTTTACTGAATTACTCCATCACCCGAGTTTTTCTTTAACTGTAAATATTAAGTCATGAGTGCATGTTGCTGGGCGGACTTCAGAGAGGAGAGCTGCAGGAGACGGACAGTCCTCAAAATTATTCATAACCTCCAACTAAAGAAGGAAACAATCATCTGTCAGTGAAATAAGATGAAACCGACAAAAATAATAGTAAATAAAAATTCTATGAAAATCATGACATTGATTCTGAATCGTGGTTTGAAAGAAATATTAAAAACAAACACACAAAAATAAAGCAAGTAAACGAGCATGACGGGGCTCCGAAGCTTCACTTTGAGACAATCACTGCAATCAGGTGTTTTTTTGTAACGTCCAATCAATCTTTTCTTTCTTTTTTTATTATTATTTTCAACCACAATTAAAAATCAATATTTTATTTCACCAATTTATGATTTTGTGAATTTTTATTTATCATTAGTTTCTTGTTATTTGAATTACTGTTGTGAATTTAGCCTTTTCTTTAATTGGAGGGTGTGAATAATGTTGAGGACGACTGTAGACGATAGATGGAGCAACAGCTCCCCCTGCTGGTCACGCAGCAGAACCAGCTTTAACGTGACGGCAGGAACAAACCTGCTCCGGCCTCCTCCTGCAGGGTGGAAAACTGTTTATGAATATTCTTAATTTCCTTTGTCAGGTTCATCTTTATATTCATCCGTTCCTTTACTCTACAAAGTGCTTAAAGGGAGACTGCTCATACTTTTGTTTTCAACTCTGCAGCACAGAGAGGAAAAATTAAATTAAAAAAAGGTTTTTATTCAAATATAAAGCATTAAAGCTGGTCCGATAAATCCAAATAAGAGCAACCGCCAGCCTTTTCCTCTGTTTTTCCTCACTGCTTTGGGACAGTTTGAATAAAAGCTCATTTGTTTTCAGATTTATTCTTTAAAAGAATCGCCAACGGGAACCTTTAACACTTCTGCTGCAGCAATGTAACATCATCCTGAAATTAAACATTCATTACACCCCTAAAAACTAATAATTAGCCTCTAAAATATGAAGATATTATTCCACCTTCCAGGTTGCTCTTCATTTCTCTTGTAGTTGTCAGAGGGCTGGAGGGTGGTGTGGAGGTCCTCAGGTTCTCCTCCTGCATGTCTGGCGACGCACCAGCTGCTTCTACTGGAAGGTGAACGTTAAAATGACCAAACATGGACCAAAACAAGCAAAGGAGAGAAAACACCAGCGGTAAGAGAAGATAAAACTGGAAGATCGGACAGAAGAAGAGGATGGATGCAGGTGAAACACATCGGGGTGAGACGCTGCAGATGACAGAGATGTGAAGATCCCTGGAACAAGGTCACATGATGTACCAGGAAGCCGGAAAACTGAAGATCAGGAGGATTATAGACCCACATGAGACCAGAACCCTGATGCAGGTGGAGCAAGAAAGATGGAGAGAAAACAGCAGCATGGATCAGGATCAGCAGTCGTGCTCAGAAGTCAGATTATATCCAGAAGACCCAAACAGAAACATATATACTGTATATATACATATATATATATATATATATATGTATATATACACACACCCCCTCAGAGATGGTTAGCCCCGCCCATCTGGCATATTCCAGATAGCAGCAGTAACAGCCTAACTTTCGTTTTATGATAAATATTCTGTAAGTTTGAAAAACTGTCAGAATCTCCATGAATAAGGAGGATAAATGGTGTTGTGATGGATCTGGTTCACCGCTTAGACAACACCTGCAGCCCAAAATCAGCTTCTCTCATCCAGATGAAGCTGAATGTGGGTTTTTAAACAGCAGCAGTCATAACTTTGTTTCTGGATGATAAAAACTTCAATCTACGGCTGAAAATGGTCAGAAACTTTGGAAATAAGGAGGAAAAAGTGTGTTTTGGTGGATCTGGTTCACCGTTGGAACAAGGCAGCGACATGCTTGAAGCTTCTCTCCGGATAATCAGTCTCAGACTTTCCCAGAGATCTTTCACACATGTGAGGATGAAACTGTGTTAAACTGCAGAAAACAATGTTCATCTTGCATTGTGGTGATTCCAGGATTCTCCTCCCAGAATCACCTCTGCAGGAGACGAATCCAGAACAAGATCCAGACCAGCAGCCAGTCTGGATCTGAAAACATGTTATTAAATCAGAAAGTTTGAATCTGATTGATTGAAAATAATTCATTTAATTCAGCATGTCATAAAATCCAGAAGAGACACAACAAAAATCAGTTTGTTTTTTTAACTTTTTCCATCATTTTCTTCAGTCAGGATTTACATCTTCTGATGGCCTCTAAAAATGCTTTTTCCTCTCATTGGGACACTGGAACACAGAGTGCCAGCTTTTTAGTTATTTTTCTAATAAAGTCATGAAATCCAGGCTGCTGGACATGAAATAAAGGTCTGTTTGCACCCATCAGTTCTCCCATTTTCCACCAATCATCCTCATTAAACTGCAACCTGGGTTTTTTCTCCATACCATGTCGGAGCCGAGCTCACACGAGGAGCAGGCTGCCATTACTGCCGCGGAGAAATCACACAGCCTGGAGGCTGAACGAGGCCCGAGGAAACACCATTAAAGGGGGATGTTTAAGAAAAACTCTAGCATGCAGTTTAACTTCTTGTGTTTGCGTGGAAACGTGGGGACCTCTGGGCTGATTACGCTTCAGGTGGGTTTTTGGAGGGAGTGTGGTAATAATGTGGTAATTCCCTGCAGGTCTGAAAATCAGCTGTTTTTCCAATGTTGAAACAGATTACATGAACTTAAAAACTGTTCCCTAACAGATGCACGTCCCTGAATGAGCTCTACATACCATAATAACCATGAAATCCTGGTCTAGCATAACACACTTAAATATGTCTTTATACTTCATCTTCAGTTGCCTCCGTGTGTGTTTTTCCCCGTTAGAAATGAATGTACATAAAAATCAGATTTTATTGTTTTAACCCAGAGTTCCTGACCAGACTAAGTTAACCCAGAGTTTCTGTCCAGACTAAGTTAACCCAGAGTTTCTGTCCAGACTCAGACTAAGTTAACCCAGAGTTTCTGACCAGACTCGGACTAAGTTAACCCAAAGTTTCTGACCAGACTAAGTTAACCCAGAGTTCCTGTCCAGACTCGGACTAAGTTAACCCAGAGCTTCTGTCCAGACTCGGACTGAGTTAACTCCAGAGTTTCTGTCCAGACTCGGACTAAGTTAACCCAGAGTTTCTGTCCAGACTCGGACTAAGTTAACCCAGAGTTTCTGTCCAGACTCGGACTAAGTTAACCCAGAGTTTCTGTCCAGACTCGGACTGAGTTAACCCAGAGTTTCTGTCCAGACTCGGACTAAGTTAACCCAGAGTTTCTGTCCAGACTCGGACTGAGTTAACCCAGAGTTTCTGTCCAGACTCGGACTAAGTTAACCCAGAGTTTCTGTCCAGACTCGGACTAAGTTAACCCAGAGTTTCTGTTCAGACTGACTAAGTTAACCCAGAGTTTCTGTCCAGACTCGATCTAAGTTAACCCAGAGTTTCTGTCCAGACTCGGACTAAGTTAACCCAGAGTTTCTGTCCAGACTCGATCTAAGTTAACCCAGAGTTTCTGTCCAGACTCGGACTAAGTTAACCCAGAGTTTCTGTCCAGACTCGATCTAAGTTAACCCAGAGTTTCTGTCCAGACTCGGACTAAGTTAACCCAGAGTTTCTGTCCAGACTCGATCTAAGTTAACCCAGAGTTTCTGTCCAGACTCAGCCTGAGTTAACCCAGAGTTTCTGTCCAGACTCGGACTAAGTTAACCCAGAGTTTCTGTCCAGACTCGGACTAAGTTAACCCAGAGTTTCTGTCCAGACTCGGACTAAGTTAACCCAGAGTTTCTGTCCAGACTCGGACTAAGTTAACCCAGAGTTTCTGTCCAGACTCGATCTAAGTTAACCCAGAGTTTCTGTCCAGACTCGGACTAAGTTAACCCAGAGTTTCTGTCCAGACTCGGACTAAGTTAACCCAGAGTTTCTGTCCAGACTCGATCTAAGTTAACCCAGAGTTTCTGTCCAGACTCAGCCTGAGTTAACCCAGAGTTTCTGTCCAGACTCGGACTAAGTTAACCCAGAGTTTCTGTCCAGACTCGGACTAAGTTAACCCAGAGTTTCTGTCCAGACTCGGACTAAGTTAACCCAGAGTTTCTGTCCAGACTCAGCCTGAGTTAACCCAGAGTTTCTGACCAGACTCAGACTAAGTGACAAGACTGAGTTAACCCAGAGTTTCTGTCCAGACTCGGACTAAGTTAACCCAGAGTTTCTGTCCAGACTCGGACTAAGTTAACCCAGAGTTTCTGTCCAGACTCGGACTAAGTTAACCCAGAGTTTCTGTCCAGACTCGATCTAAGTTAACCCAGAGTTTCTGTCCAGACTCGGACTAAGTTAACCCAGAGTTTCTGTCCAGACTCGATCTAAGTTAACTCAGAGTTTCTGTCCAGACTCAGCCTGAGTTAACCCAGAGTTTCTGTCCAGACTCGGACTAAGTTAACCCAGAGTTTCTGTCCAGACTCGGACTAAGTTAACCCAGAGTTTCTGTCCAGACTCGGACTAAGTTAACCCAGAGTTTCTGTCCAGACTCGGACTAAGTTAACCCAGAGTTTCTGTCCAGACTCGGACTAAGTTAACCCAGAGTTTCTGTCCAGACTCGGACTAAGTTAACCCAGAGTTTCTGTCCAGACTCGGACTAAGTTAACCCAGAGTTTCTGTCCAGACTCGGACTGAGTTAACCCAGAGTTTCTGTCCAGACTCGGACTAAGTTAACCCAGAGTTTCTGTCCAGACTCGGACTGAGTTAACCCAGAGTTTCTGTCCAGACTCGGACTAAGTTAACCCAGAGTTTCTGTCCAGACTCGGACTAAGTTAACCCAGAGTTTCTGTTCAGACTCGGACTAAGTTAACCCAGAGTTTCTGTCCAGACTCGATCTAAGTTAACCCAGAGTTTCTGTCCAGACTCGGACTAAGTTAACCCAGAGTTTCTGTCCAGACTCGATCTAAGTTAACCCAGAGTTTCTGTCCAGACTCGGACTAAGTTAACCCAGAGTTTCTGTCCAGACTCGATCTAAGTTAACCCAGAGTTTCTGTCCAGACTCGGACTAAGTTAACCCAGAGTTTCTGTCCAGACTCGATCTAAGTTAACCCAGAGTTTCTGTCCAGACTCAGCCTGAGTTAACCCAGAGTTTCTGTCCAGACTCGGACTAAGTTAACCCAGAGTTTCTGTCCAGACTCGGACTAAGTTAACCCAGAGTTTCTGTCCAGACTCGGACTAAGTTAACCCAGAGTTTCTGTCCAGACTCGGACTAAGTTAACCCAGAGTTTCTGTCCAGACTCGATCTAAGTTAACCCAGAGTTTCTGTCCAGACTCGGACTAAGTTAACCCAGAGTTTCTGTCCAGACTCGGACTAAGTTAACCCAGAGTTTCTGTCCAGACTCGATCTAAGTTAACCCAGAGTTTCTGTCCAGACTCAGCCTGAGTTAACCCAGAGTTTCTGTCCAGACTCGGACTAAGTTAACCCAGAGTTTCTGTCCAGACTCGGACTAAGTTAACCCAGAGTTTCTGTCCAGACTCGGACTAAGTTAACCCAGAGTTTCTGTCCAGACTCGGACTAAGTTAACCCAGAGTTTCTGTCCAGACTCAGCCTGAGTTAACCCAGAGTTTCTGACCAGACTCAGACTAAGTGACAAGACTGAGTTAACCCAGAGTTTCTGTCCAGACTCGGACTAAGTTAACCCAGAGTTTCTGTCCAGACTCGGACTAAGTTAACCCAGAGTTTCTGTCCAGACTCGGACTAAGTTAACCCAGAGTTTCTGTCCAGACTCGATCTAAGTTAACCCAGAGTTTCTGTCCAGACTCGGACTAAGTTAACCCAGAGTTTCTGTCCAGACTCGATCTAAGTTAACTCAGAGTTTCTGTCCAGACTCAGCCTGAGTTAACCCAGAGTTTCTGTCCAGACTCGGACTAAGTTAACCCAGAGTTTCTGTCCAGACTCGGACTAAGTTAACCCAGAGTTTCTGTCCAGACTCGGACTAAGTTAACCCAGAGTTTCTGTCCAGACTCGGACTAAGTTAACCCAGAGTTTCTGTCCAGACTCGGACTAAGTTAACCCAGAGTTTCTGTCCAGACTCGATCTAAGTTAACCCAGAGTTTCTGTCCAGACTCGGACTAAGTTAACCCAGAGTTTCTGTCCAGACTCGGACTAAGTTAACCCAGAGTTTCTGTCCAGACTCGATCTAAGTTAACCCAGAGTTTCTGTCCAGACTCAGCCTGAGTTAACCCAGAGTTTCTGTCCAGACTCGGACTAAGTTAACCCAGAGTTTCTGTCCAGACTCGGACTAAGTTAACCCAGAGTTTCTGTCCAGACTCGGACTAAGTTAACCCAGAGTTTCTGTCCAGACTCGGACTAAGTTAACCCAGAGTTTCTGTCCAGACTCAGCCTGAGTTAACCCAGAGTTTCTGACCAGACTCAGACTAAGTGACAAGACTGAGTTAACCCAGAGTTTCTGAGCAGACTCGGACTAAGTTAACCCAGAGTTTCTGTCCAGACTCGGACTAAGTTAACTCAGAGTTTCTGTCCAGACTCGGACTAAGTTAACCCAGAGTTTCTGTCCAGACTCGGACTAAGTTAACCCAGAGTTTCTGTCCAGACTCGATCTAAGTTAACCCAGAGTTTCTGTCCAGACTCGGACTAAGTTAACCCAGAGTTTCTGTCCAGACTCGGACTAAGTTAACCCAGAGTTTCTGTCCAGACTCGATCTAAGTTAACCCAGAGTTTCTGTCCAGACTCAGCCTGAGTTAACCCAGAGTTTCTGTCCAGACTCGGACTAAGTTAACCCAGAGTTTCTGTCCAGACTCGGACTAAGTTAACCCAGAGTTTCTGTCCAGACTCGGACTAAGTTAACCCAGAGTTTCTGTCCAGACTCGGACTAAGTTAACCCAGAGTTTCTGTCCAGACTCAGCCTGAGTTAACCCAGAGTTTCTGACCAGACTCAGACTAAGTGACAAGACTGAGTTAACCCAGAGTTTCTGAGCAGACTCGGACTAAGTTAACATGACTGTCACCCAGAGTTTCTGAGCAGATTTAAGTTCAATCAACCTCCTGTCTGGAGCTGGTTATATGAGTGTATAACAGCTGATGAGAATTCAGCGTTATCAAGAAAAAATATAGAGTTCCACTTCTGAGGTACAGTGAATGCACTGTTATGGGTGTTTGTCAGCATTTTCAAAGACACTTTTTCATAGTTTTTGCTCGTTCAGATTGTTTTCAGCTATCTGAGTACAAACTGAAGGAGCATTCAGCAGCCAAAGAAATCTGGCTGAGAAAAATGAGCAAATCCAACCACTTCAGTCAGATGTCAGTGGTCGATCTCCAGAGAAATCCTTGGAAACTAACCGTGGAAACGCTCACTTTAAGCTTGGGAGTCAGGAGAGGGCAAAGAAACAGCTGAGAGGCATAAAGGTTAATGTGAGAGAAAGCTGGAGCAGCAGGTATGGAGCAGCAGGTAATATGGCGAGCCAGCTGAGGTGAAACAAGGACATCTGCAGCATACATCATCTGCTGGCTGCAGGAGGAGAAGCAGTCTGCTACAGTTCTGCAGCAGGTGGAGGCCTCACACCTGAGACCAGAGTCCAGAGAAAGCTGATTAACATCTGAACTGTGTTTGGTTTGGATGCCGATGCTGGGTCGTCTTTTAGCCGAGTTTCTCCCGTCATGTTGCTATGCTACAAGTTAGCATTTATGCTACATGCTAGAATTGATGCTTCCTGGTGTCTGCGGACTCCTGCTGACATCAAGAAGAGGTTAACTGACCATCAGATCATTTCAGAGCTCCTCACTCACAGGATGGACCAGTGGGGTGTCGATGTGGAAAATTCACTTCAGGAACTTGAACTGGATTCTGAAACTGGTGGCCCAGTTCAGGAAGTTTGTGATCAGTCTGTGGCAAAGACACCTCATCAGAAACGGTCTCCATGGAAACATGGCTGCCAAAAAGCCATTCTTAAAGGTAGATTACGGAGTTTCCGCCCTGAAAATGTTAAGACTTGTGTGGGTGAAATCTGGCTTAATCCGCACCTTTGGGGCTCGACTCCCGTGTGGTGGGGAGTTTTGTTTGCAGCTCCCCTCCCCTGACTGTATTTCATCTTTTCCCCTTTTTTTTGGTGTGTTTGGGACGTTTCTGGGTGGAGATTTGAGTGTCGTTTCCAGCCAATGAAGAGCTAAAGCATTCTGTCGGAATAAACTCACGGACTGGAGCCGACACCAGATTCACTCGGTAAAAACGGCGGCTGCAGCGAAGAAAAGGAAGTATTTTGCAGCAAAAAGAGCTTTAGATCGTGCATGCTGGAAAACCATATTGGTTTGGCTTTCACCTGCTTCCGAGCTTTGAATGAGATGCTTGGGACTGAGGAGCGATGCAGCCATTAGCCCGAGGGGGGGGGGGCTCTCCGTTTGAATAGTGTTTACTAACAGAAATGGAGGAACACTCCAGATTCTACCTTTAAGGAGGGAAACAGAGAAAATGCTGAGGTACATCACATCACCCAAGACCTGGACTGAAGATCAGTGGAAACAGGTCTGATGGATCCTCCCCAGAACCAGGACCTCAGCAGGTCTGAGGACATTCTGGTCCAGACAGCTGCTGCATTCTGGATATGTTCTTCAGACCATCTCTGGAAACTAGAGATGGTTGTGGTGGAAATCCCAGTAAACATGAGACCAACAATAATTAAACCCCCTTTCTTCCTCATTCTGATGCTCAAGTTGAACTTCACCATGTTTACAGGACTAGATGCTGCCGTGTGATTGGCTGGTTGGATACTGGTGTTTACAGCTGATGAGGCCGGTGAGTGAAGGTGAAGCGTTCGTGATTTAACAGAGAAATGAAGCTGAAGTTCCACCTTCTGAACAGCAGGGGGCACCAGAGTAACATCACTGTATTCAGAGTCATTCCAACTTCCTCCCAGACTCCAGATAAACCAGTAAAGACTGGTTTGACAAAAGATAAACTCATTTAATGACCTTCAGGTAACTGATAAAGCATCCACCTGGTCCATGGAGAGAAAATACTCAGAGATCTGAAGAGTTTTGAGGAGAAGAAAGTAAATTTTCTATATGAAGCTAAAGCAGTGAAAGTGCTTGTTTTATTCTATCATTTGTAGAACTGAAAGTTGCCAAGTTTTGATGAATATGATGTACAAATGAATGTTTCTTTGATCTCAAACTCATGTTTAATGCATGTTGAACCTGCACTGACCCTGTCTGCTATCTTCACTGATACATTTCTGCTTATTTGCTACATGAAAAAAACATCTGATAATAAAAATGACGTATAAAAAAAGAAAGTAGTTTGTAGATAACAGCTGCGACTGTAAACGGTTAAAGATTAAAGCAGCATGGGGGGGTGGGGGGAATCAGAAAGGGAGACAAAAATAGTGATTGTACCACACTAGAAAAAAAGAAACCAGGACTGTTTACAATGACTGAAAGCTTGTGGTTAGCCATCGCCAAGGCAACGGGCCGGCCATCCGCTGGGGCCCGAGACAAACAGGAAGCAGGTTGAGAAGCGAGAACAGCAACTGAAACTGAAACGGTGGAGTTCCAGTTAACCCGAGCGAGGTTGCAGGCTGCAGGCCGGCATGTGCCGACACGCTCGCCGCAAACCCGCCGCTCTCGTCTCAGACCCCAGCTCCGGCTTTTCCTCACAGGACTTTGCTTTTACTGGGCCTTTATCGCTGCGAGCTATCACTCTCCCTCGCTCGGGGCCATAAAGCTGGACTCTGATCTGTTTAAGTACACAAGATAAACCCGCCGACGATCCAAGCTCGGCTCATAAAATCAGGCTCAGCCAGGAATAAATAGAAAAAGTCTTTATTTCAGATTTACATGACGATTGACAGGTACAGACAGACATGATGATGGTGGTGATATGCGGCGGTTTGCAGGAATTACCTCTTTATTAAACCTGGTTTGTTGTTTTTGTTCATGGCGTGTGATTTAGACTCAAAGAAGGATCAACTACAGGATGAATGTTGCTTCTGCTCGTCCCTTTTACACATAATAAAGCAGAAATCACGGGAAAGTGCAGCCCAGATGTTTTCACACCAGCAGTTTGGCACGTTCATTTAATGATTACACTCAGATAAGGGCTGTAACCATGGCAACATGGTGGTCCAACATAAAAAAAGGCAGATGTTTAAGTTATTTGCATACATTCTTATAAATATCATCACGTATTGCAGCGTTTAGAGCGGCCTTTCCAGAGTAAGCCACCGCTGACTCATCCAACATCACGACGAAGGCACGCGGATAGAAAAAGCTAACGAAACCCCTTTGATCCAGCAGACTTCAGAAAGATCGGTTTCATGCATCCAGTGTTATGGACTGGAGGGGTTGAAAGCTGCTGACTGCGCTTCGGCCTGCGAGCTGCAGGGTTTACGGACTCCTTCACCTCTGCAGCCCAAAATCACCTGAAGCTGGGTTTCCATGACACCGTTCTGACAAATAAAAGCCACATTTCTTCAGATGTGATAGGATGGCGACATAAACGGCTCGTGACCAGTCGTTAATACGTGAAGAACTTAAACCAGCTGCATGTTGTCCAGAATGAACCCAGCGATTTGGGGATTTTTCATATCGGATCAAACTTCCCCCATCACTCTGTTTCTCACAGTCGATGCTTGTAATCCGGACGTCACGATTAGGGATTTTCTAGTTACGATTATTGTCTGAGAAATAATCCCGATAATCCTGATTATCTGTCCTTGTGAATATGAAAAGATAAAAATTTATTTGTGCTTTAGGATTGCAGTGATGACAACCAAAATATATTTACATTACTAATTAATAATTAGTAATGTAAATATCTTTGATGGATATTTGGATGGATAATTCATAATTAACTACATTTTATAAACATTTCAAGTATCTATCTTATAAGATAAATTATTAACACCCCATGTAACATATAACATTTAAAATATGAAAGCAATTAATTGTAGTAAATACCAAATATTCAAGTTTATGTAAATCATTTCTAATAATTTGCCAACTTTTATATGGCCACATAAAAACACGGCTGCAGGCGTGAACAGGAAATATTGTGCGCCTCAAACGCATCTAGTCTACCAAACGCAACAAAGACGACGAGAGCGAAGCAGATGTGCAACATTGTTTTCCTTCCGGGCGTGTCGCACAAATCCGCTAATAATTCGTGCATTATTCATTCTGTAAAGTGCCGATTTTTAGGAAGCTTTAAAATGATTAATTGTAACTTTTAATACTGCGATTAATCGTAAAAACAAATAATCGTGACATCCCTTGCTTGTAAATGATCATATCCATCATAATCTAGAAGGAATACCTGATTTACCCCCCTACGACACGTCTGATGGTGTGTAGATGCGAAAAACTGCTTTATCCAAACGTTTGAAAATCCGCCTCATAAAAGCGTAAAAACGTGCAACGATACAAAAAATTCACGGTTTGGTTCCATAGTTTTGCATCACGGTTTGATATTTTTTTGATACAAAAAAAACATACATGGCTTTTTTAACCCGATATGCTTTTGTCCACAACAGCGGGGCCGTGCAATTAATTCAAACTTGATCGTGATTTAAATTTTTGTCAAACAATCGCCAAACTCATATAATCGAGTTTTGGAATTTGATTGGGAATGTTCACGCATTGCACTAATTCTAAACAAAGTTTATTTGGGGAAATCTTTTATATAAATAAGTAAATTTATACTATTTTTCAAACATAGAGAAATTGCAGAACAGCCGAATACATAGTTCATTTTGGATATATTTATGTTTTTTGGATTAATTTAACAATCAAAGTATATTTGGGGGTTTTTATTTAATGTTTTGTACATTGCAAAACAGCTGTAAGGTTCATATTTGTAGCCTTTTTTTTTCCAGTGCTAGAAACCTTACAGAGAAATGTTAAATTAATGCATCGTTTAACTAGAAAATAATCGTTTGAATAATCGTGATTTCAATATTGGCCAAAATAACGGTGGTGATGATTTTTTCCGAATCGTGCAGCCGTACCATCAGGGTCATACTAAACATGAAAACCACAGTTCTTGAAGACCAGATCTGAATGTAGTTGAACACGGATCAACGAAGTTTTCAACACAGAGCTCATCGTCAGAACACAAGTTCATAAAATAAATCAAAAACCTTGTGTTGTTCGATATTCGATACACAGTCCTCCTGGTTCAACACAGTCTCGTACGGTTTGGTTCGATACGAATACACGTGTTGTTGCACCCCTAGATATTTGAGAGATTTTCAAAATGTAGGTGTTTCCATTTGCTGCTTTTAATGGCGATATTAGGTTTCGTGAAATTCCAGGTGTGATGGAAACCCAGCGTAACAGCAGAGCGGCTCCTGCTCGTCAGCAGCGGAGTAAAGCGCAGGTAGCAAAGGCACGTGGTCAGTAAGGCTTCGCTTTCACACTCGTCCACACCAGTGCTTTCCATAAGGTGCTGAAGCGTTTGCAGGCGTACGTACGAACACAGAGGCTATGTACATTACACACACACACACACACACACACACACACACACACACACACACACACACACACACACCTGCTTTCCTCTGAGAGGCGAATAAATTGGATTCTTTACACGAACGAAGCTGAACGTCTTTGCTTCATAGTGACGTGATTGGAGTCGGTTTAGATTTAGTCGTCCTCAAAATGATTCATACCAATTAAAGAAAAGACTAAAGTCACAACAGTAATTCAAATAAGAAACTAATAATAAATAAAAAAAATTACAAAATTATAATTAAGTGGAATAAAATATTACTTTTGTGGTTGAAAATAATATTTAAAAAACAAACTGTCTCAGACACATCAGAGCATCTTTCCCATGATCATGGACCAACATACCTGTCAACAGGTGCAGACGTCTGATTGGATGTTACAGAAAACACCTGATTGCAGTGATTGTCTCTTTAGCTTCAGAGCCCCATCATGCTTGTTTATTTTTTGTTTATTTGTTTTTAATATTTCTTTCAAACCACAATTCAAAATCAATGTGATGATTTTTATAGAATTTTTATTTATTTTGACTTTTATCAATTTCGTCTTATTTCATCGACGGCTGATTTTTTCCTTCTTTAATTGGAGGGTATGAATCATTTTGAGGACGACTGTAGCTCAGGCTAACGGATCTCATTAGAAGAATTAGCAGGAAAAACTTTTCCAACTTCTCATCATTAAAAGCTTTTTTTTTTTTTACTTTTCTTTCTTTTAAAAATGCTAACAGGTTAGCAGTTAGCATAAGGGGCAGATGCTCACCGCTTTCTGGACCACAAGTTTGGACGTTCGCCTCCTGCTTTAGTAAGTTTGTAAAGCCCCCGTGCAGCCCTGATGGAGAAACCGAGCGCTCCCCGTCGTTTCTGAGGTCAGAGGTCAGGAGGAAGTGACATCAGAGGTTTTCCTAATGACGCTGGCCCGCATCTCGTGGGCGTGGCCGGCCGCCGTTGTCATGACAGAGTTCTGGCTGTAGGCGGGCATCCAGCCGTCCATGTGGTAGCTGATGAGGGGGGCGGGGTCTTGGGTGCTGGTGACCCGGAAGTTGGGCTTGCTGGGGCTGACGAAGGTGGCCATGCTGGGGAGGGAGCAGGAGGGGATCCTGAGAACGTTTGTGCTGTAGTCCCGCTTCCACACTGCGCCGATGCCCTGCGAGCAGAGACGCCAACGTTAGCTGGAATAGTTCCGTTTTTATTCAACCTTTATTTATACCAGTAATTCCCACAGAGACACGAGTTATACAACATAAACAATCATCTAGAAATGTATCTATAATTCATCTACAAGTAATTCACATTTTATAGATTACAAACATGAATAATTACATTATTTTTACGCATTATTCTGTGTATACATATATGTCATCAAATTATTATTTTCAATATAAATGATTTAATAAAATATTGAATGTTTTTTAATACATTATAATAAATGTGATTTAATAAAGTAAATGTTTAATCTAAATTACGTTTAATAATAAATTATTTATATTCAGACATCAAATATTGTGAAGAAAATATTTATAAAATAAAATTTAATATTTTATAGTATACTAATATTTAGTATAAATTAAATATGTTTATACATTTCATTGGAATAATTTTTTAAAAAATATTTTAAAATGGGATAACAAAAATTAACTAATATAAATGAAAAATAGATGATTTATATTTGATATTTTACAAGATAGTACGAATATATTAATATGTAAATTACATTATTCAATAATACAAATATTTACATATTTCATTATAACAAATCTAAAAAATTAATTAAAACTTAATAAGAAAATCTTGAGTTGATTTTTTTGTTTAAATTTATACATATTCAATATAAAGCTAACAAATAAGATCAATGTTTAAAATACAATATTATTTACATAAATATTTACAAATAAAACTAAAAAATACAAATTAAAACATATTTATGTTAAATAACATTTTATCATTAAATAATATTTCATATAAATTCAAAATAAAAATTGCATAATAGAAATAATTAAAATCACAAATTAAAATAATCGCTTAGCTAAGGAAACCAATGGATGGTGAATAATTATAAATATACATACATTTATATATACACACACACACACACACACAATATATATATATATATATATATATATATATACACATACATATATATATATATATATATATACATACATACATACACACACATATATATATATACATACATACATACACACACATATAATGTATATATATATATATATACATACATATATGTATGTACATATATATATACATACATACATACAATTCGTATTTTTCTATTTGAATGTATCCTGTACAGTCTTAAAGTGTAAAAGAACATCTGCAGCAACAACAACAACTGTATTTCTAGAGTAAAACCCAGTAAACACACACTCAGTTAACAAGTAATCTGTGTTTGTGTGTTAATGTTTAACAACAACAGTTCCTGACTGAACCGCCTCCTTTCACACTGAACTCTTCCTTATTACAGGAACACACACACACACAGAAACAACGATCCAACCCTGTAAGCAGCATCTGAGGTCGTTAACGGGCATCTTCACCTAGAGCAACACACACACCCCCGGCTTCAGCAGAAAGCCTGAACAGGTAAAAACCTGTTTCATCCCAGAATCGGTCGCTTGCTGAATAATTCACCTCCCTTTCCTCGAAACACACGCGTGTAAAATCATCAGACCCACCTCTTTGATTTCATCTGTGTCGCTGTCCGTGTCGCTGCCTGCAGAAGCAAAACACAGGAAAGTATAATCAGGAAATAATCACTTCACCAGAAAACACCAATCATGGGACATAAAAATGCAAAGAGGAAGCAGACCAGCATCGCTGCATGTGTGACAGAACCAGCTCCACCTGAAGGACTGGTCAGGGATGGAGGCAGCAGATATGAAACACACTGTTACACTTAAACATCTGTTCTCATGTGTATATTATGTATGCATATACAGTATATTTATACCATAGTTCTAATGTCGACTGGTGTGCATTATTTAGTATATACGCACACCTAGTTGTCCTATCATTCCACCGCGGAATGTTATCACCATAGCAACGCTCAAACCAGCTGCCAGCATGAGATAGTTGCTACAATCAAACGTGTTTAGCGAGTTTAAAAAAGTGAATAAACGTTTGTCATTAAATGTTTGGTATAAGCGGATTAAACAGCTCGGATCCGTGCGTTATACACTTCTAATGCACGATGCGGAGTCTTGAACACCACCACGCAGCGGAGTGGTGCTCCTCCGCACCTTTCTCAACAGTCGACCGACATACCTGTCAACAGTGTCAACGATTACAATTTTTTCTCCACGTGTAATCGGGACTACACTCTTTGGGGGCGACGTCACCTACGCATCCCGCCGTCCTCCCGCCGTACTACACTGTAGTAGAACCAAAGCAAGGTTCTGGATGTTTATCGTTTTAATCTCCGAGAACTGAAACGATTCAACGGAAAAAATCTCTTTTATTGGGTGGATCTGAACGGAGTCCCTGCAGAAGTTTTCACACAGCTACGTCGATCAGATACATAATAACCGTCTTCATACACGGGAGACACAAAGCTTTCACCTGCAGGGATGTCTGTCCACGTTTCACACTGACCCGAAAGTACGGAAATGTTTTATCTGAGACGTAAGTCGTGTTCTGGTGATCAACTTTATGTAAACAGCAGCTAACAGGAGCGGTGAGATCTCCTGATAAACACATGCAGTTGTTGCAGTAAGTGTCTGATCGGATTCACACTCATAACTTCATTTTCTGAAAAAACCCAGTTAAGCTAGCTCTCCCAACTCGCACTGACACTCACTCAAAACGACGTTTCCACTGCACAGATGCAGTCGGTGTCTGACCAGCTCTCCTGATCACTAAAAGCATCTCTGACGATGTCCGTCTTCACTGATCCATAGAAAGAAACATCTGTAACTCCCAACTCTGAGAGTTTGAACAGAGTCACTACAGCAGCACAGGTGCGCTTGGTGTTTGCCACCAGCGTGTCCCTGAGTCAACCTGGAGTGATGCGACAGGCTGTGGCTGCGTTTATTATATATACAAATATCAATAGAACACCGCATCCCAGACATCTGTTATATATGCAGATAGTTAGTTATTATCTGAAGCTTTCAGGAAACATTACCCCCCCTAAAATACAGAGTTGGTGAGAAATGGAAGAAGAGGAGGAGGAGGAGGAAATGACGTGTATACAGTTATTGATGTTTTCTAAACGGTTATGATTTATCATTCGTGTACGTGTCGACTTTTTGTTGAACTTGAGAGTGAACTGCAGTAGCAGGAGGTAACTTTCTCCTCTCCCGGTGGGAGAGACCTCGGTGGCATACATTAACAGGGGGGGGGGTGAGCCCCGGTCTCCCTGAGCCAGAGTCCTGCATGAGTCCAGTTTCACCATCCCGCACCCGCCCGTAAGGATGACTTCAGAACCAGACCCGACCCGTTGACGCATCGTACTGGCTGCACCCGTCCCTCCCGTCGCTGGAGCGGCGCGCAGAGACGACGCAGTTTGTGTCTGATAGTAACGGCTGCTGTCGTGAGTGAGTAAGTGCAGCATAACGGGCCAGTATGGGAGTGAGTACCGATGCTGGCATCTGGATCTGGACATCCTTAATTTGTTTTCTTTAAATTATTTTTATTTGGTTATGGGAAAGATGCACTTTATGATGTGTATTTGATTAGGAAATGTAATGACTTAAAAGCCAAAAACGCCATTTGGAAATCCCACAAGTCCCGCCCGCTCGACATGTTGACACTCTGGTTTCTTGTCGTGGGGAGCATATGTCGACCGTCAGTTTTGTCGACAAAAAGTCCCATCCCTAATATTTATATACGTATAGTATATTCTATGTGTATATATTGCATATATCCTTCAAAGCTCCCAGTTTGGTCTGGTAAAGACAGTCCAGTGTGATAAGATACGAAGACGCAGGAGACAGAAGTGCAAGTGATCTATCAGTTCATCAGGTCAGCGTCTCAACCGCATGTTTGGTTTCCTGTTGGCTGTTGAAAGTCAAGTTTTATCAACTAAAACAGCTGATACGAGCCAACATTTAGGCTTTAAACGGAGTAAAAATACAAGCTGAGAGGAACATGATGAGTCATTCGTGTCTGACAGTCGCAACATGATTCACTCACTTATGGAAACAAACTCTGCGTCCTATCAAATCCATCTTACTGTCATTTTCCCCCTGAACTCCACGTTTTTATCAGTTATCAGAACGTGAGGGGAACACAAAAGAAAAACACGCTGGCAAGCAAATAACAGGAAGTTACATCACAACAGAGGAACTCAGAGGAATGGACTGGAAAATGTAGACAACGATCGTTTACAAATAATATTTCAGATAATGGGGCATGATATCAGCCTGATATCAGCTGATATTTTTCTCTTTTTTTGTTTATTTGATAAGGGCAGAATATTTAAAAAAGAAAGAAAACCTTCTAAATACGGCAGATTTAGCCAGAAAGCTAGTTTTCATCTCAAAAAGCTCCCTTAAATAAGGAAATACCTCAATTTTGGAAATAAAACAGTTATCAATATATTTAACCAATATACAGTCGTCCTCAAAATTATTCATACGCTCAAATTAAGTTGAAATTGACAAAAGTAAAATAAATAAATAAAAATTCTATGAAAATCATGATGCTGATTTTGAATTGTGGTTTAAAAAAATATTAAAAACAAACAAAAAATAAAACGAGTGAACGAGCACGATGGGGCTCTGAAGCTAAAATGTTTGAGACAATCACTGCATCACACGGTCTGATCTGAGTTTCTGGAAGCGGCCGATCACTGCAGAGCGAAGAGCTCTAAATAGTTTGGGATTAATCTAAAAATCCTTCTCTGATTAATAAACAACAGCTGCTTCTGGGTTTTTTCTGATGTCTTTCCTCCTCGGGATGCTGTCAGCACCTGATCCTGAGACCTGACCTCGTGGCTGGACGTGCTTCTGCCTGCAGATCAGGGTGTGATGTTGTTTTCTCACCGCAGCAGGAGGACACAGGGGAGATCTGGAGTGGGTACGAGTGGGAGGAGCTGACGGTCTGCTCTTCGTTTTCCGTGGTCACTTCGATGGTCTGGCAGACGTACGGCAGCTGCTCGCCGTGGATCACGTTGTCCTCGACCGAACTGTGAATGGCTTCGTACAAACACACAGGATTCAGCACACACTCGCCCGCTTTGCGTCCAGCTCACGCCGCCGCCGACAGGTCATACCTGGTCCGCTGTCCGTCAGGTCCAGCGACTCCTGCTTGAGCGTTTCAGGATTCATGGAGTCCGCGGGTCCAGCGGAGGCGTCGGCAGTCCTGTCTGGAGACGGAGACGGAGACGCCACCTAAACCGCAGGAGACAGAAGTTAGCACCTGCAAAGTCTCCACCAGGCTGCAGCAAGCAGGGGTCCACGTTTTTCATAGCGACGCACCGAAAATTCGCCCAAGAAAGTTTTCAGCTGAAAGACATAAATCACTGAAACAACACGGCAGAAACTTGTGATGATGCAGCAAACAGCATCCAGACGCGACTTCTGCACTTTTTATGTGAGAACATATTTCATTTCAGTCTTTCAGCATCAGGCAGTCATCAGTGTGGATATGAGTATTTGTTGTAGTAGTACTACAGAGATACATTTAAAAGGCATTATGTGATGTGCATGAGTGGGGTCAAACTAAATATTTTATTTTGAATTGTAATTCATATTGTGCAATGCTGTAGTGTCAGTGGTACATAAATATTTTGATACTTTTGTACCGTATTTTCCAGACTATAAGTCGCACTTTTTTCCATAGTTTGGCTGTTTGTGCGACCTACGGGCCTTTTCCATTGCAGCTGCACACGGCACAGTACAGCACGGTACAGCATGGTACAGCACGGTACAGCACGGTACAGCACGGTACAGCACCACACGTTAAGGACAACCAGGACGGTTTTTGTTTCCACACAGGAGAAGCAGTAGTCTACTATCTGGAAGTGGGCGGAGTTGGTGCGGTCGTGACTGCCGTGACGTCACTTCCACGCCACGTGGTGGTCAGTAAAATAAAGACATTGGAGGCATTAGATGATATGGAGGTGTTACTGCGGTTGTAGTTTTCTCTGAGGCTTGTAGTGACGGGTTTTCCCAGAGGAAACACGAATAAAGCGTGCCGTGCCGTGAGGAAGGATTATAACAATGGGCAGTGGAAAAGGCCCATTATAGTCTAGTGCGACTTATATATCAAGTTATATGTCAAAATATATATAAATATATACAATTTAGCATATATTTAAGTCCCAATTCATACTGACTGACATGAGCCAAGGAGTAAATATTACCGTCTAAAGTCAAAAGAGGGCGCTCTAGGCTTGTGACAAGTATATTCTGCTCCAAAGAGAAAAATCCTAAAATAGCCTCATCTCAGTGAGAGGAGTTCATTTTGGACATCTGGCTGTACTGCCTGTGCAGTGGAACAAATCCTCAAAAAACATGTTCATCCTTCTTTGTTATGATGTTCATGATCATTTACAGGCATTAACTTTGGAATTGGACTGATTGGGTCATTTTTAGCATTAACAAGTCGGATATGAAAAATCTGAAAATCACCCTATTTTAAATAAATAAATAAATACAACTTACGTGCGACTCGTGATGCATTTTTTGACTGATGCAACTTATACTCAGGAGCAACTTATAGTCCAGAAAATACTAACTGATTTATTGCAATGCCTTGATTTTTGGGAGGTTAGTACTCTTCGTAGCCAGAAATGCTACGGTTCTATTGACATAATAATTTCTTTCAGTGTTTCGGTTTTCAGTTTTCAGCCTTGGTTTGCTCATTTTTTGTTTTCGGTTTCAGTCAAGAATATTCATTTCATTTCATCCGTTGTTTTTCATGCATGTTTGGTGTTTGGAGACGAAAACTCTGCTTGCAGGAAGTTTATAAACAGCTGATTGAGAAACACGCAGCTCCAAGTCAAACCCTCCAGGATACAAGAAAATTTCTGCAGAACTTCAGGCTTATAAACTTTTAGCCTCTTAAGCCACAAGTGTCCTCATTAGGGGGGTTAATGCTTGAAAATGGGCGACCCAGGAAGGACCTAGGATTTCTCTGTAACTACAAACTCAGTGTAAACCATGTTGGTGTCAACAGCTACACTAGTGAGATTTCATCAGAGGTGGAAGCATCACTGCAGAGTCACCGTGTTGAAGTAAACCAGGAGGGAGCATCTTAGTGTATATTTACTTTAAATGAGCTGCTCTACACAAAAACCTGCAGAAAGCATGAATAAACATGTGGACATTATCTGTGCAACGACTCATGGAGCTGCAAATGGTAATTTAAGTTAAGAGTTTCATTTTAAAGCAGATTAAAGTTAGAGGTTTTCAGTTAGGTCAGCCACAAGTGGCTCTTTCACTGCAAAAACTCAAATCTTACCAACTATGTTTTTCTCATTTCTAGTCAGAATATCTCATCACACTCAAAATAAGACAAAATTACTAAAAGAGAAACATTTCAGTGACATATGGGATCTTGTTTTAAGACAAATGCATCTTATCTAAAGAAATCTTTGCTTGTTCCATTGGCAGTTATTGCTTAATAAAAGCAAAATAAATAAATAAATAAAAAAATAAAAATCTTGGCCACTGTTGAAATAAGAATTTTTTTTTTTTTGCTTGTAATAACAAAAAATATTATGCCCATGGAACAAGTGAAATTATCTTGATAAGATTTCTTGAAATAAGACACGTTGTCTTAAAACATGTTCCATTATCTGACTGAAATGTTTCTCTTTAAGTAATTTTGTCTTATTTTGAGTGTGATGAGATATTTTGACTAGAAATGAGAAAAATATACCTGGTAAGATTTGAGTTCTTCCAGTGTCTGGCTTTCCACAACAGCTCTCAATAACTTTGACTGAAAATCATTTTAAAAAACAACTAATATTTAAATATCTAAATAACATTTGTAGGTTTTAGAAGTTTTTTAGGAAAATGGTGAATTTCCCCAAAAAGTACTAGTAATCTATTTTTAAATCTATTTCTGTCATCATTAGCTTGGAAATTAGGGACTTTCTTGCATATTTCCCCCCAAATGTCTATTTTTTAAAATTATTTTACGGTTTAATTTAACCTTCTTTTGCTGTAGTGCAATGTTACAACATTCCAAATTCAATATTTTTGTCAATGACACCCAACAAATTACAGGGTAAGACACCACTGAAATTAACTTTAACTTCAGAGTAACTTTCAGGAATTGTGTAAAGAAAAATGGCAAATAAATTGATTCAGCTCGATTACAGGAAGTGCAAATGTGTATTTTGACCACATCATCCTCTTTATGCATGTTGTCTCACTCCAAGCTGTATAGGCCCAAAGCCTACTACCAATTAAGCATATGAGGTGATGTGCATCCCAGTAAAGATGGGATGGGAAAGTGCTCCCAGAGGACACTGGGAGGAGGAGTTTTCCAGTAAACCCAGTTTTATCCTGGAGGACAGAAGAACTGGAGCCCAGGCAGCAAAGTTCAGAACGAATTCATGAAGATGTTTTTCAGACGTGAAGCAGGATTTGGAACATTTTGCTTCTGGTTCAGTAAATCCTGGTTGGAAATGATGAAACTAAAAGTCTGTAAATTTACATTAAATTTATATTAAGATAAATATAAAGTCGTCTTTAAAATTATTCATGCCTTCAATTAAAGAAAAGGCTAAATTCACAATAGTAATTTAAATATTAAGAAACTAAAGAAACTAATAAAGAATAAAAATTTACAAAATTATAATTGAGTGAAATAAAACATTGCTTAGGAATTTAGGTTAAAAATAATAATTAAAAAACAAAAACAAAACTGTCCCAGACACATTAGAGCAGCTTTCCCATGAACATGGACCAACATAGCTGTCAACAGGTGCAGACGTCTGATTGGACGTTACAGAAACACCTGATTGAAGGATTATCTCAAAGTGTTGCTCAACAAAAATTTATCTTCGGAGCCTCATCATGCTTGTTTACTTGTTTTATTTTTTGTTTGTTTTTAATATTTCTTTCAAACCACAATTCAAAATCAATGTCATGATTTTCACAGAATTATTACTTTTGTCAATTTCATCTGATTTCACTGACAGCTGATTTTTTTCTGTCTTTAATTGGAGGGTATGAATCATTTTGAGAACGACCGTAACTATACTATAAATTTACTATGAATATAAATAGTAAATGTATATCTACGTACCAGACCTGACACTACACCCTGTGAAGCTGGATTTTAACTCTTAAGGCCTTTTCACATCGGGAACGATGCAAATAAACGGCACGAAATTGCAAATAACTCGGAGGAGAAATAGACGCATTTGTCTATACACACCTGCTCCGACGAAAGTACGAGGATGCAAGAACAAACTGGCATCTGTTATTCCAGAGGAATGTGAGCACATGCAGCAGTGACAGAGGGAGAGGTGGTTAAATGTGGAATTTAAAGATAAAACCTGTAGCTAATGACCTCAAATGGCTACAAAATGTAGGGGAAACGGCTACTTCAGCTGGGATCCCGTTATCGTCTTTGTGCTGCGACACAAAGACGATAACACCTGAGCCATAATGATACAGTAGCAGCAACCAAGCGACACTTCTCTCTTTTTCCTTTCTCTTTTTGTTTGTGACCAGCTCTGTGACGGTCAGAGCGCCTTCTCTGATTGGTGGATTGTGTATCTGTCGGATGTGAGTATTAAGAAAATCGACCTCAGTTTGGAAAAATAAACGTTGCAAAATTGCAAGATGGAATTTTGTCACTGATGTGAACGCTCCCGTTGACTTGATATTAATTTGATTCAAGCTTTTGCCGTGTAAATCTTTCGGATGAAATATTCGGAGTAGGTGTGTAAAGGCCTTTACTGGGGCTGCTGGGTAGGGCTGGGAAAAAATATCCTTACGCTGAAATATTGTGATATTTTCATATTATGCAGATTTTATATTGATATTTAAAAACACGATATTGATCAATCTTATCAACGAAATCTCGCGAGATTCCATCGCTCTCTTACGAAATCTAGAACGATAAAAGCTCGTGATATGGAGATACCACGTTTTTAAATATCAATATGATATCAGCATATGAAAATACAATGATATTTCAGTGTATCGATATTTTTTCTCACCCCTGCTGCTGGGGTTTAGAAAAATAAATGAACTCCTTCACAGTCTGAAGAGTCTGAGCCTTTGATATTTGAACATTTCTCTCTGTTTTGCAGCGGCTACAGGTGTGAACTCATCCTGTTTACATGCAGCTGCAGTTAGAAAGCCAGCCGAGGATCTGAGCTGGAGTGCACCTCTGTGTCGTGCGGGGAACAAGGGCCCGAGCAGCTGAGCTCAGATAAGGTGGCGCTTAGCCAGAACGAGGGTGAGTAAAGTTACCAGAAGTGTTTTCCTTCGTTTCTCTGTAAACGTTCTCTGTCATGACTAACAGCGAGCTGAGGCAGCCGCAGGGAAAACCTGTTATCTGACGCAGGTTAACATTCAGACGTGAGGGAGGAAAGAAACACGGCTCCGCTGCAGCGTCACCACTTCCCTGACCCCTCCTCCCATTCTGCTGCACATTTTCACCTACCTCCTTGTTTCCTCTGGGCTTTCCCTCCTTGTCCAGCTTCTTCTTTCCTAAACGGCCAGCACAGAGACGTGTTTTAGAGATGGATTTAGAGCACGTCTGCGCAGCTAATGCGGATGTTTAGAGGAAAACCAGAAGCAAAGCTCACCTTTCTTCAAGCTCTTCTCTGTGGACGAGAGCATCTTATAAACTCTGAAAGCATTAGTTCCCTTTTTGATGCTTTTATCCTTCACCTCCTCGATGTCCGGCAGGCTGTTCATGGCACAGCGGAAGTTAGCCTTCCATGTCTTTGGATCAGGACGGTCGACTCCTGGTTGGTATTTACCTGCATGAAAAAAGTAGATCCAGAGCAGATGAGCTGTTCAGCATAAGTTACCATGGTGATTTATCCCTTTATACACACATACAGTACATACAGTCATCCTCAAAATGATTCATACCCTCCAATGGGCTCTATGCACAGCTGCACTACTTCCTGAACTTAAAGGTGCCATGACATCAAATTTCACTTTCTGGGGTTTTGGGTGTATAATATGATCTGTTGTGCACTGATGAGGCCATGTGAATGTCCAGAGTGAGAATCAAAGTTCCTGTTTATGGTCTGTCAGCTTTGTCTCTCTGCTCAGAAACAGTTGAATCAGACAGCAGGCTATCATTCTATGTAGTTCTATCATTCTACGTAATTTAATTGCTCCAATAAGAGCACACTATCAAGTAAACAGCGCCCCCCCCTCTCTCTCTCTCCTAACGGTCTATGCACCTACCGCTCCCCCCCCCCCCCCCTCCCCCTCCCTGTCTGATTCAGCTTCGTGTATGGAGCTAGTAGTAACTTCTGTGCAGTCAGGTCTGGATTTTCAAATAAATGGATTTAAAAGAAAACTTCTGCAGCAACACTGAGGGAGGGGGCCACAACCTTGTCATTACCTGTAAGTTTATTTATTTTCTAAATGCTGTCTTGTCTGATAAACGTAGCTCACACTGTCTGAAGTGCCCATGTTGCTAGCAGTTAGCCTTTAGCAAACTCCGACCGCAGCTTGACCTAGATTCTCCAAATAAGGTCATAGCCAAATAAGGTGTAGCCAATCAAAATGAAGTCAACGTGGTCTCCGGGTGAAGCTCCATATCATCACCGGACCCAACTGTATTACTGAGGAAGTGAGGTCTGGCGTTTCAAAACAATACTCCGCTGTAAAAAATGCTGTTTTTTTCTTTGGAGTATTTACATATGCAGTAATGCCAACAACATAAACTAGTTTTTAACTGTTATGTCATCACTCCTTTAAGGTAGCTCCTTCGTCTCTTCTCTTTAATTACTGTATGAGCTGATCAATCCAGGTGTGCCTGACCTCGGTAACTGGCCAGACACACCTGGATTTATCAGTCTGTCCAGTAATGAGAGACAGGAAACGAAGGAGCTGGCTAAAGTTCAGGAAGTAGTGGAGTCGTGCATAGAGCCCATTTAAAGAAGGAAAAAATCAGCTGTCAGTGAAATAAGTTGAAATTGAAAAAAGTAATAATAAATAAAAAATTCTATGAAAATCATGACACTGATTTTGAATAAACAAGCATGATGGGGCTCTGAAGCTGAAATGTTGAGCGACATTTTGAGACAATCACTGCAATCAGGTGTTTTCTGCAACGACCTGATACGTCAGGTGTGTCGGCCGATACCCCCACTTGGGTATAACAATTTAAGGACTTTTTTAAAATTATTACAAGTCTATTGTTCTTTATTTAATATTTGTTTACAAGTGCACTGTTTCTTTGTTATACATTTATTTGAGTTAAAGAGTTGTAAAATTACTTTTCATTGTATCCTTCATAATATTAAATTGGGTGTCAAATGCGGTATCGGGCTCACATATCGGCAGGTTGTTCTCGGCTGAGTTTGATGAGAAATTATCTGTAATGGCCTGAAAAAACTATCACTCATACGTGTAAATGAATCCAGAAATTTCAGATTGTTTAAAATATTTTTGAAAATTACGGTTCAGTAGATGCAACCATATTGATCCTTTTTGTGCACTAAAGGGGAAAATGTGGACTTTTCCTTACAAGTTATTATGCTGTTATTTTCCTGGTCTAGTAGTCTGGAGACCAGATAGCCGAGCGTGGCTCCTGAACTAAAATGAGTTTGACACCCCTGATATAAATACTTAATTATTTGCTATGCTAAGCTTCTGCGTTCAGCTTCTATGCTCCACATGTCTGAAACAAACTCCCAGAAAGCCTCATATCAGCTAAAACACTTTGTTTATTTAAATCCAGGTTAAAGACCCACCTGTTCTCAGCTGCATTTACTCAAAAGTTAAAATCTGCATGGCTTTATGTTCTTTTTTTTAAATTTTGAATGTTTTAAATGTTTTTAATTTCAAATCATGCTTCTACTTTTTTGTTCTCTTTAATGTTTTTTCTTTCTTTCGGACCCCGCTGTAATGCTTTTGTTTTATGTAAAGCACTTTGCATGGCCAAGTACATGAAATGTGCTATACAAATAAACTTGCCTTATTTATATAATTACATTATAAATACTTACTTATAAATATTTATTACATATAATTCAGTCTTGAGTTGGACTTGCAATGTGGTCCAGCAGTGAAACCGACTGCATTTGTGCTTTTACTAATAAATCTTGTGCAACACGGAGGATCTGTGGTTCGTGTCGGGGAGTTGGAGGGATGTGAGACGAGCACGAGAATAACCCACTAAAAAGCAGAAGCTGGGAGCAGGCGGCTGAAGGGAGCGTTACCGGTGTGGATGGCCCATCTCATGAAGAGCGGGGCGTCTTTCTCCAGGTCCCAGCCGTGGCGGGCCGCGTGCATCCACGGGATCTGGAAGATTTTCTTCTCCTGCAGACAGTTCAGCACGTTATCAACACCTGAACCAACGGATTCAGCCACATGCACCAGCACACGCTTACTTTATTAACCCATTTCAGTCCAGGGATCTGACACGAGTTGATCTGCTCCTCCAGCCACGGCCGCATCCTCATTCGCTCTACTGGCATTGTGGCCTGAAAACACAACATCATAGAGGAAATTATATGCATTATATGCAGATTTCCTAGTAACACAGTGAAATAATTTAGCATTTCTTTCTAAAGTTTCTAAAACTAAAATTTAACATAGGCTACAAATATGAACATTACAACTGTTTTGCAATGTATAAAACAAAACGAATAAAATAAATATACTTTGAATATTAAATGTGCGAAAAACATAGAAAAACAAAAATATATCCAAAATAAACTGTTCTGCAATTTCTCTATATTTGAAAAACAAAATAAATATAGTTACTTATATAAAAAAAAATCCCAAAATAAACTGTTAAGCTTTAGTGCAACGCTAGAACCTTCAAATCTAACACTTTTGTTAATGACACCCAACAAACTGCCTGGGATAACCTCAGAATAACTTTTAGAAAATTGTGCCCAGAAAAATGGAAAAAAAAAAAAAAAAAAAAAAAAAGTTTAAACTAGATTATACGAGTTTGGAGATCGTTTGACACAAAAATTTAAATCACAATCAAATTTTGATTAATTGCACAGCCCTAATATGGACTAAAAAATATATCATGATAATGTCTGGTTTTCATCACGGTAACGATAATTGACAATAAAAAATATCATCCTAATTGTTTTCATTATAAATATCTATCACTACATTCTGCCTTGAAAGCCCTAAAATACTACTAGAAGCCACTAAACTACATCAGTTAAGTTCAAGTAGTACACCTGTACTGCAGAACTGTAGTGATACAAGAAGTCTGAAATATTGGGCCTTTTCCACTGCCCGATTTCATCACCCTTCCACACAGCACGGCACGCTTTACTCGTGTTTTCTCTGGGAAAACCCGTTAGGAGCCGTTACGACTTTCCCACCCGTTCCAGAGCTAGCTCTAACCGTTATGAACCTACACAAAACGTGACGTACCTGACGGCTCTCCACTGATTGGTCAAAGGAAATTGTCATCATATACATGTTTCGCCTCACCTCTTTTAAAAATATCTGGCTTTATTTTCGGTGACTACAAGCCACAGAAAACGGTTACATGCTGCCATTCCGACATCCCGACATCCCGACATTCTGTCATTCAGACATATTCCCACCATTCCGACAAGGCTTTACATGTAAGGAAACGTGTGTCAATAAGAGACACCGACTCTGCGCTGTCTGGTGCTGAACTGCAAACTTTAGAATCCTGATCAGGCGTTTCGCTTCTGCAAATGAATAAATATTTGCCTCCCGCGTCCGACCCCTTTAGTAAATCACGCGCTCCCCTTCTCGCTCTCCGACCTGTCAGATGTCGCAGCTTCCCTCTTTATAATAAACCAACCATTGTTGGTGGATTTCCCACCGGTAAGACGATACTTGGTCTTGGTTATAACCAGGGCTGGACAATAATTCAATATTGATATATATCGATCGAAAGAGGTTTTTTTTTCAATAGAAAGAAATAAGGGTCAATAAAAGTTCAATATAGAAGCAGAGTTTTCCGCTGTAGCCTATCAGGTATCATGGTACTACAGTCACTCCTTCCCCCAAACCAATCACAAACGCAGACCAGGCGTAGCTGAACTGGAATTCAGTGTTAGTGTGATCTTTATTACAAGTATATCATTCAGCAAAAGCTTAAAGGGGAAGTTCGTATTTTTTCAACCTGGACCCATTTCCTAGCATGAAATCTGTTCATTTCCTCACCCAGACAGTACAACTTGAATTCCTTCGGGAGATAGCATGTAGATCCACTCCAGATCAGGGTATGTCCAATGTAAGGACGAATCACCACAAAAAAGCTGCTTCGAGCTCACAGCTGATGTTTGGTAACAAAACATTGGTGAAACGAAGGAGTTTGTGGCAGAAAATGATTATTTAGAGGCTGTGCCAGGCTGCCCCATCACTTCCATTATATTGGACATACGCTGATCTGGAGTGGATCTAAATATCTTCTGAAGAATTCAAGTTACACCAAAACTGTCTGTGTGAGGAAATGAACGGATTCATGCTAGAAAATAGGTCCAGACTAAAAAAAAAACAAACTTCCCTTTAAATGGCCAGGGCTGCACCTAAAATGGCTTTTAATTTGGTAATGGCTTTTTTTGCTTTTAATGCATATGGATATTGATCGATACAGATTTTTTTTTTATCAATAATCTTTTTTTTTAGCATCGTCCAGCCCTGGTTATAACGTAAATCTAACTTGGGGTCACCTGACGGGAACCTGGTCTAGACAAACACCAGTAAAAATCTGCGCTGTGGCGGCGCTGGTGTCGGTCTCCTTTACGACCCAAATCCTCCGGATCCTCAGGTAGCGCCGGTGCTGGTTACGGTACCAAGCAGCCCAAAAAAAAGTTTTGGCCTAACTGGCTCAGAATATCCGTGTTTGATCATAACGATGGAGACACGAGCTGCTCAGTTTAATGTTGCTGTGATCAGCTGATGAGACCAACATCAGCGCTGCGTCACCATCGTTTCTCACAGCAGCTGAAGAGAACATGTGAGATCGATTCATATATAAAGATAATATTGATAACTAATGGTTTGATATCATGAATACATTTTATATTTTGACGCATAGGCTAAACAGCATTAAATCTGAATATTAAAAATCTAAATTTGGTATTATTTTGGAGAAAGAAGCTGATTTGGGGAATGTTCCTCATCATTTTCTCACATTCTCACTGCTCTTAATTTGTTCTTGTTTTAGCTTCTTTATTGTATTTTCTGTGTTTTTATTGTCTTTCCTATTAAGTATCTTTGGGTGTTCTTAAATGAATTATTAGTATATTCATTAAGTTTCTGACAGTTTTCTAGCCTTGCATGTAGAAGATGACCACAGGATGATCCATGTGATGTCACATTGATCCATTCAACATCTTGTGTTGTGATTGGTGAATTTCAGAATTGCGTTTTAAACAACACAAACCTCAGTCTGACGCTCATTTCAGAGCTCTGCCCTCCCCAAGACCAGTTTGATTCTAACAGAACTTATATCAAATACAAGAGATTAAATAGAGGAGAGAGAACAGAACTGAACTGGAAGAAAGAACCACCAGAACCACTTATCATAAATATGCAGCTCAAAGATGCAACAGATTACTGCAATTACAGCTGCACGATTCTGGAAAAAATGTTCATCACAATTTTTTTTTTTTTTTTTTTTTTTTGCTTAAAATTGAGATCACAATTCTCTGGCACGTCCCCACGATCACATGTATGATTTTTTATGAATTAACAGCCCTAACTGCAATATATACTTTTTATAGCAAGTTGGTAAGAACTGATGATAGCTGATAGAGAAGATGGAGACGGGACTCTCATTCTGAAAAGTGAACTTCAAGCCCCGGCCAAGGAATGAAACAGTTTTCACTCCAAACCCTCCACATAGAGTCCTGCACTGGAGCCCCAAGCCCGCGGGCCGGGCTTCGGGCCAGTGACCATTTCATCACCTCAGCCCGGGCTCTCCTTTTTTAAAAAAGGAGAGCAACATTTGAACGCAGCAGCCACTTTTCCCTCCTCCCCGTCGCGGCATCCCTGCCGTGCAGGTGAGACAAGCTGCTTGTTATTAGACTGAGAGTCCGACTGCTCCTAGTTGTTGTCTTTATTTAGATAAAGAAGAAAATATTTCTGATAGGCCGAAGCTTTTGCTGCGTTTATCATAATAATAAACACTGAGATACGGTTTTAGTGTGTCGGCTTTTGTTTCTTATTGCTGTGATATGTAGGTCAAATTACCGAGCGCTGTTGCAGTTGTATCGCTGAGTCATTAAAAAAAAAACACAATCATAAATTAAACACCAGCCAGACTGCTTCATACACTTCACAAACTCATGTTAATATTGAAAGGAAACAAAATATACCCACTTATGCCATGAAAATTTCTCAGATAAGATTGGAGGTGCAACTATAACTGAACCAATTCTCATTAGATAAAATAATGCAGTCATTAAGTTAAATAAATTCTTTAACCTTATTTAAATAAAAAATATAATGAATATAGCGCAATATCACGCCAAGATCCCCAATTAACTGTCATTGGAAACTGCAGTGCGCTTGCATACAAACAGACAAGAGAATACCAGACAGATGCAATGACGGCAAATAGTTAATTACTTATTTAAAGCAACCTTTACCGATCTTGCATTTCAGAAAGCACAGCAAGATAATTTGAATATAAACAGTCCCGCCTCACTTCTAAGACACACCCCCTTATTCCCTCTGCCTCCCAATGCAGAAGCAAAGGTCTGACAGGCAGGTCCGTTGGACAATCCTAGAGGTGCACCCCACTTCAAGGATTGGTTGGAGTTTTCATTGAATATTTAGAGATTGGAATAATATTTTATTTTGATTAATGGTGGATCTGTCTTGTATTTTAGAGTTCCATTACCTCATTCACAGCATGTTACCCTGTTAGAAAAATAGTGTAAGAATGCAACATCGGTAAGGGTTGCTTTAAAATGTAAGCAAATTAAATAAATAATAATAAAAAAGCTACAAAATTTAGATATGGGCCTAATCAACAGTACTGTGGGCTTCAATCGTCTCCTGTTGCTTTTAAAATTTGGGCTATTTTCTGAATAATATCGAGGAAATCTGGAAAGATTAAAGGTTCTGGATGCTGACTGGGAATAAATGTTCTAGTACTGAGTGGGATTACAGGTTCTGATGCTGACTGGGATTACAGGTTCTGATGTTGACTGGGATTACAGGTTCTGATGCTGACTAGAATTAAAGGTTCTGGATGTTGACTGGGATTACGGGTTCTGATGCTGACTGGGATTACAGGTTCTGATGCTGACTAGGATTAAAGGTTCTGATGCTGACTAGAATTAAAGGTTCTGGATGCTGACTGGGATTACAGGTTCTGATGCTGACTGGGAATAAAGTTTCTGATGCTGACTGGGATTGAAAGTTCTGGATGCTGACTGGGATTAAAGGTTCTGGATGCTGACTGGGATTAAAGGTTCTGATGCTGACTGGGATTAAAGGTTCTGATGCTGACTGGGATTGAAAGTTCTGGATGCTGACTGGGATTAAAGGTTCTGGATGCTGACTGGGATTAAAGGTTCTGATGCTGACTGGGATTAAAGGTTCTGATGCTGAATGGGATTAAAGGTTCTGGATGCTGACTGGGATTAAAGGTTCTGATGCTGACTGGGAATAAAGTTTCTGATGCTGACTGGGATTGAAAGTTCTGGATGCTGACTGGGATTAAAGGTTCTGGATGCTGACTGGGATTAAAGGTTCTGATGCTGACTGGGATTAAAGGTTCTGATGCTGACTGGGATTAAAGGTTCTGATGCTGACTGGGATTGAAAGTTCTGGATGCTGACTGGGATTAAAGGTTCTGGATGCTGACTGGGATTAAAGGTTCTGATGCTGACTGGGATTAAAGGTTCTGATGCTGACTGGGATTAAAGGTTCTGATGCTGAATGGGATTAAAGGTTCTGGATGCTGACTGGGATTAAAGTTTCTGATGCTGACTGGGAATAAAGTTTCTGATGCTGACTGGGATTAAAAATTCTACATGCTGACTGGGATTAAAGGTTCTGATGCTGACTGGGATTAAAGGTTCTGATGCTGACTAGAATTAAAGGTTCTGGATAATGACTGGGATTACAGGTTCTGGTGCTGACTGGGATTAA
The DNA here is from genome assembly GCA_023101725.1 of Atherinomorus stipes. Taxonomy (NCBI): domain Eukaryota; kingdom Metazoa; phylum Chordata; class Actinopteri; order Atheriniformes; family Atherinidae; genus Atherinomorus; species Atherinomorus stipes. Next base: position 120,294 of record JALJCO010008406.1, read on the forward strand.
AGGTTCAGATGCTGACTGGGATTAAAGGTTCTCAATGCTGACTGGGATTAAAGGTTCTGATGCTGACTGGGATTAAAGGTTCTGATGCTGACTGGGAATAAATGTTCTAGTACTGAGTGGGATTACAGGTTCTGATGCTGACTGGGATTACAGGTTCTGATGCTGACTAGAATTAAAGGTTCTGGATGTTGACTGGGATTACGGGTTCTGATGCTGACTGGGATTACAGGTTCTGATGCTGACTAGGATTAAAGGTTCTGATGCTGACTAGAATTAAAGGTTCTGGATGCTGACTGGGATTACAGGTTCTGATGCTGACTGGGAATAAAGTTTCTGATGCTGACTGGGATTGAAAGTTCTGGATGCTGACTGGGATTAAAGGTTCTGGATGCTGACTGGGATTAAAGGTTCTGATGCTGACTGGGATTAAAGGTTCTGATGCTGACTGGGATTGAAAGTTCTGGATGCTGACTGGGATTAAAGGTTCTGGATGCTGACTGGGATTAAAGGTTCTGATGCTGACTGGGATTAAAGGTTCTGATGCTGACTGGGATTAAAGGTTCTGGATGCTGACTGGGATTAAAGGTTCTGATGCTGACTGGGAATAAAGTTTCTGATGCTGACTGGGATTGAAAGTTCTGGATGCTGACTGGGATTAAAGGTTCTGGATGCTGACTGGGATTAAAGGTTCTGATGCTGACTGGGATTAAAGGTTCTGATGCTGACTGGGATTAAAGGTTCTGATGCTGACTGGGATTGAAAGTTCTGGATGCTGACTGGGATTAAAGGTTCTGGATGCTGACTGGGATTAAAGGTTCTGATGCTGACTGGGATTAAAGGTTCTGATGCTGACTGGGATTAAAGGTTCTGATGCTGAATGGGATTAAAGGTTCTGGATGCTGACTGGGATTAAAGGTTCTGATGCTGACTGGGAATAAAGTTTCTGATGCTGACTGGGATTGAAAGTTCTGGATGCTGACTGGGATTAAAGGTTCTGGATGCTGACTGGGATTAAAGGTTCTGGATGCTGACTGGGATTAAAGGTTCTGGATGCTGACTGGGAATAAAGTTTCTGATGCTGACTGGGATTAAAAGTTCTACATGCTGACTGGGATTAAAGGTTCTGATGCTGACTGGGATTAAAGGTTCTGATGCTGACTAGAATTAAAGGTTCTGGATAATGACTGGGATTACAGGTTCTGGTGCTGACTGGGATTAAAGGTTCTGATGCTGACTGGGATTAAAGGTTCTCAATGCTGACTGGGATTAAAGGTTCTGATGCTGACTGGGATTAAAGGTTCTGATGCTGACTGGGAATGAAGGTTCTGGATGCTGACTGGGATTAAAGGTTCTGGATGCTGACTGGGATTAAAGGTTCTCAATGCTGACTGGGATTAAAGGTTCTGATGCTGACTGGGATTAAAGGTTCTGATGCTGACTGGGAATGAAGGTTCTGGATGCTGACTGGGATTAAAGGTTCTGGATGCTGACTGGGATTAAAGGTTCAGATGCTGACTGGGAATAAAGCTTCTGGATGCTGACTGGGATTACAGGTTCTGATGCTGACTGGGATTTAAGGTTCTGGATGCTGACTGGGATAAAAGGTTCTGGATGCTGACTGGGATTAAAGGTTCTGATGCTGACTGGGAATAAAGGTTCTGATGCTGACTGGGATTAAAGGTTCTGGTGCTGACTGGGATTAAAGGTTCTGATGCTGACTGGGATTAAAGGTTCTGGATGCTGACTGGGATTAAAGGTTCTGATGCTGACTGGGATAAAAGGTTCTGGATGCTGACTGGGATTAAAGGTTCTGATGCTGACTGGGATAAAAGGTTCTGGATGCTGACTGGGATGTAAGGTTCTGATGCTGACTGGGATTAAAGGTTCTGATGCTGACTGGGATTAAAGGTTCTGATGCTGACTGGGATAAAAGGTTCTGGATGCTGACTGGGATGTAAGGTTCTGATGCTGACTGGGATTAAAGGTTCTGATGCTGACTGGGAATAAAGGTTCCGATGCTGACTGGGATTGAAGGTTCTGGTGCTGACTGGGATTAAAGGTTCTGATGCTGACTGAGATTAAAGGTTCCGGTGCTGAATGGGATTAAAGGTTCTGGTGCTGACTGGGAATAAAGGTTCCGATGCTGACTGGGATTGAAGGTTCTGGTGCTGAATGGGATTAAAGGTTCTGATGCTGACTGGGATTAAAGGTTCCGGTGCTGAATGGGATTAAAGGTTCTGATGCTGACTGGGATTAAAGGTTCCGGTGCTGACTGGGATTGAAGGTTCTGGTGCTGACTGGGATTAAAGGTTCCGGTGCTGACTGGGATTGAAGGTTCTGGTGCTGACTGGGATTAAAGGTTCAGATGCTGACTGGGATTAAAGGTTCTGGTGCTGACTGGGATTAAAGGTTCTGATGCCAAAAATGGAAAGAAAAACTGGAGTTTTAAGGGTTAAACAAGCAGCATTCAGAGCGGCCACTTAAAGCGACTTCTCATCCATTCTAATAAACTCTGTAGCTCGTTGTAAAGATAAGGCTGTGGTTGTTTAATACGTGCTGTAGCAGACACCACAAAACAGCTTGTAAATAAAACATGACTCCATCTTTCTGCCACCATCTACATGTCCACTCTCTGCTAACGAAAATTAAGTTATATATTATAGATTTTACAACACGAAGCAGAATAGAATAGTAAAACCAACTAAAAGAAAAAAAGTTGGCGGCATGCCTTTCATTTAAGTGCAGGGTTTATATCCCCACTGCATGATATGATCAAAGTCCGGTGGCCTGACACTCCCTGCTGCACACCAGTGTGCCAACACACTCCCGATCAGGTCAAACCGGGTGAGATGGCAATGCATCAAATACCAAATATCAGTTTTATAAGTTTACGCGCCTAATCTGCCTCCACCTGGCTGTTCAGACACTGCAAACTCACAAGAAGACACCTGGACAACAGCAGACACCTGACTCAAAGCAGGTGGTCGTCTTCTCTTCCAGATCTCTCAAAAAACAAGCAGATTCATTAAAAAAAAAAAAAAAAAAGTTCAGGTGAATAATGGAGGCTGCACGAGTGCAAAACCCTTCAATTATAACCACAACACAGTCTAATGTTACATGTGAATGTTACAGTGATGTAATGATAAAGTAGCTATTCTATTGTTCAGAAATGACCTTTGTTCTGCTCCAGCAAGCACAGCACTGCAAAATCCCAAAACTTACCAAGTATATTTTTCTCTTTTCAAGTCATCACACTCAAAATGAGACAAAATTACTTAAAGAGAAACATTTCACTGAGATACAAGATCTTGTTCTAAGGCAAGGCTCCTATTTCAAGAAATCTTATCAAGAAAAGTTTTTGCTTATTACAAGCAAAACAAAATCTTGCCCACTCTTAAAATAAGTTTTTTTAAAATCTAGAAATGAGAAATATATACTTGCTAAGATCCGAGTTTTTGCAGTGTGTAAAATAAGTATTTTCATACCTCAAATACTTTTGTACTGATAACAGGAAATTTAAGGAGTAATTATATATTAATAACACTATCTTATCTAAAACACTAAAGGAAACACTCAATGTTGCTCACAAGTCTGTTAAATTCTCCTAAAATGCATAAAATTCAGTTAAAACAGTAAAAATATTAAATGACAATACGATCTTGTTGGGAAATATGTTTAAATTCCGCCTCACAGCAACACTGTCGCGTCTCTTCGTGTAATAAACATGCTTGTTTGGGAGCGCGAGCCCAAAGCGAGCCGCGGTGTGTTTGCCTCGTCCCTGGCCGCGCGCTGTCCCCAAACAAGCGAGACAAAAGTGAAAATAAATCCCCGTACCTCGTCAACAACAGCAAAAACTACACAAGTACTTTCACTTACAGCGCGAGCGACGGCTCGTCGTGTCGTCCTGTAGGAAGTGTGCGGTGTGAGCGCGAGCCAGCAGCGTTAATATGCGGAAATCAAACATTACCTGCTCGGTTCGGACGGCCTCACCGCCTCGCGCCGCTGCTGCTGTCCGGCTCGCGAGCGCGGCCCAAGTCGGAGGTTTTAAAGTGGAGAAAACGGGGGAGAATGGCCGTCGTTTATTTCTGTTTCTGCTTTCAGACCGAAAGCAAAACAACGGCTGCGTCGGGAAGTGAGGGCTCGAGCTGGAAATCCCCCTCCAGCGCTCGCGCTCTCGCTTCGGGTCGCGATCGAGCAGCGTCGCGGAAGTGTCGTTGGCAGCGTGCGCGCTCCCCAGACAAACAAACATAAAAATGTGAAGAGGGATCACTCTGATCTATTTTCCTGATCGTTTAGAATAATACACAATCGCATAAAAGTAATGAGTGTTCACAGCAGGGATCCCCAACGTGGGCTCAGGGGTTTACCAACTCTAAGTACAGTAGTTACTTCAAATACTATCAAAATATTTCAGGGCTTCCCAAAAAGCAGTCGCCTACAACAAACCAGTTTCTGCCTTTTACATTTTTTTCTTTCATTTTTTAAAATTTAATTTATCTCTATATGTCTACCACTTACATTATTGATCTATTATTCCTATTTTTTATTTGTTGCTGTCAGTTCATATACATATACATATATAGTATTTTGCTTCTCAATCTGAGAATGTGAGTGAAATTTGAGTCATTTTCCCTTCCCCTTACATCTTAGGCCTTAAAGGTGCAGTGTGTAACAAAATCAAAGGTCAATGACAGGGATATGTCATGTATAATTCAAGACTGTTTCTATTGATGTGTAATTGTGTTACTAGAATAGCTGTTATATGTTTACTTTCTTAGAACGATACATCCCTGAATGGACACTGTAGTGTGAAGTGAGACCCGTCTGAGCTTTAAAACTGCTGCTCCATCTTTGTTTAATGGGAGTTTTCTGGTTGGGATCAATAATCACACCCTCACACAGTTTTTCAGCCAAAACTTGAGGTATGAGAATACATTTTTACAATAACTTCAGTGTTTTCTTCACATTGTGTAAACCTTTGCTGCCTAGTTTTGACAAGGCAAATGTTTTTTTTATTATTATATGTCAATTTTATATGATATTAAATTGTTTTGACTATATCTCAATTCTTAGGAGTTTACTTTGGTCCTTGAAAATTGATATAAATGTAAAAAGTGTGTTGTTGCAAGCTCAAGCAGTTTTTGAGTTATGACACCAAAACCAAAAAGTGTTACACCGCTGATCAATTTTAATATTGATTATTATAGATTTAATGTCTCTAAACATTAATATTTAAATATATTAGTTTCTGATTAGCCACTACTTACAGCTGTGAGTTAGTATGAATGATGCTTCTTCGCCTCACAACACAAAGCACATTCAAACTTATTGCGAGTCCTCCCTCTGTCATCCATAGACGACCTTTGCGCTGCATTTCATTTTCACTTCCTCCCCCCTCCCCCCCGCAGCCGCCCAGCCCTTTCTGCTCGTCTGCAGCTAGAAACGAAACCAGAAACTTCACAGCACCTGCAGCTGGTGGGAAACTCGGTTCTGACTTTTCTTTCCTCTACGTGCAGCTGATGAAAGCTGCAGAGGAGAGAAAAAAACTTTATCCAGTTTCATATTAAAGGTTAACTGAAACTGAATGGATGCATTCACATGCACGCTTACAAGGTTAAACATGAACGCACCATTTATTTAAAAGTAATCACTGGTAAACATGTGGAAATGATTTAATAAACTCTAAATACGGTTTTATAACCATTTTTTCCTCTAAGATCACTGCTGATGTCTTTCCTCATTGGCATATTTGCTGCAAACTTTTTTATGGCAGCGATCAGACTGATAGGTGCATTTATTAACAGCTCGTGTCTGCTGAAGTGATAAGATACTTTTGAGAGTTTTTGCTTGTTTTTTTTAAGTCTGGATGTTAAATGTAAACGTTTGTCCATCAGCTTGCCAGAGCGCACGCATGTGCAGACAGAGATAATAACCCTGCAGATCCACCCATCTCCTGACAGAGCCTGAGGTTGAGGCAGGAGCTGCTCTCTGCTTTTCCTACATCATCTTTTCTGTTCCTGTATTTGTGCTCTAGTAGCTGTAAACAGAAAGTCTGATGTAAGTTATTCATATGCCCCCCCCCCACCCCAATTAAAGAAAAGACTACATTCACAATAGTAATTCAAATACCACAAAACTAAAGAAACTACTAATAAATAAAAATTTACAAAATTATTATTTAGTGAAATAAACTAGTGCTTTTGAATTTTGGTTGGAAATAATGATATTTAAAAAAAAAAAAAGCTGTCCGTGACACATTAGAGCAGCTTTCCCATGAACATGGACCAACATACCTGTCAACAGGTGCAGACGTCTGATTGGACGTCACAGAAAACACCTGATTGCAGTGATTGTTTTATTTTTTTGTGTGTTTGTTTGTAATATTTCTTTCAAAACACAATTCAGAATCAATGTCATGATTTTCACAGAATTTCTGTATATTATTACGTTTGTTTATTTCAACTTATTTCATTGACAGCTGATTTTTTCCTTCTTTAATTGGAGTGTATGAATAATTTTGAGGACGACTGTCGGTGTCAGACACAGAAATGAGCAGATAATCACTATTATCATGTTAAATTTTCCCCCCTTTTACTGAAGATGTAAACATATGCAGCACAAAAAAAGACATAATGTTCCAGAAAGTTCACTGAAACTCAGACAATCATATCTGCACAAAGATCTCATAGCAGCTGTCAAGCACGGCAGTGGCAGGTTGATGCACCGTCCAACCAAGTCCTACCAGCTAACCTCGTCTAGACAAAACTTACCGAGTTACATAAATCAAACTTAAAGAGCTTTTCCTGCCAAGGGCAAGACAGAGTGCTTTAAAGATTACATGACGAGAAAAACACGTGCATTTTAAGAAAAAAAACAAACCTGCACACACCCAAGCACATAACACAGCACACATACTGTACGTACAAACACTGGCAAAAACACACAGAGAACAAAAAAGTAGAAGCATGATTTAAATTTAAAAACATTAAACATTTAAAATTAAAAAGAGAGAAAATAGAGCTGTGCGGATTTTAACTTTTGAATTAAATCTACAGTAAAATCAGCTGCCAGTGAAATAAGATGAAATTGACAAATACAGGAATAAGTTAAAATTCAATAAAAAATCATGACATTGATTTTGAATTGTGGTTTAACAGAAACTTAAAAAATAAACACACAAAAAATAAAACAAGTAAACAAACTTTTTACTTCTTGTTTCATTGCAGCCATTTGCTAAAATCAAAAAAGTTCATTTTATTTCTCATTAATAACTCAGCACCCCATCTTTACAGAAAAAATCAGAAATGTAGAAATTTTTGCAAATTTATTAGAAAATAAAAACTGAAATATCTCATGGTCATAAGTATTCAGAGCCTTTGCAGTGACTCATATTTAACTCATATTCTGTCCGTTCCTTCTGATCCTCCTTGAGATGGTTCTACTCCTTCATTGGAGTCCAGCTGTGTTTAATTAAACTGATTGGACTTGGTTAGGAAAGGCACACACCTGTCTATATTAGACCTTCCAGCTCACAGTGCATGTCAGAGCAAATGAGGATCATGGGGTGGAAGGAACTGTCCAAGGAGCTCAGAGACAGAATTGTGGCGAGACACAGATCTGGACAAGGTTACAAAAGAGTTTCTGCAGCACTAAAGGTTCCTGAGAGCACGGTGGCCTCCATAGTCCTTACATGGAAGAAGTTTGGGACGACCAGAACTCTTCCTAGACCCGGCCGTCCAGCCAAACTGAGCAATGGTGGGAGAAGAGCCTTGGTGAGAGAGTAAAGAAGAAGCCAAAGATCACTGTGGCTGAGCTCCAGAGATGCAGTAGGGAGATGGAGAAAGTTCCACAAAGTCATCTATCACTGCAGCCTCCACCAGTCGGGGCTTTATGGCAGAGCGGCCCGAAGGTGTAGACATATGAAAGCCCGCATAGAGTTTACCAAAAACACATGAAGGACTCCCAGACTGAGAGAAATAAGATTCTCTGGTCTGATGAGACCAAGATTGAACTTTTGGAGTTAATTCTAAGCGGTATGTGTGGAGAAAACCAGGCACTGCTCATCACCTGCCCAATACCATCCCAACAGTGAAGCGCGGTGGTGGCAGCATCATGGTATGGGGGTGTTTTTCAGCTGCAGGGACAGGATGACTGGTTGCAGTTGAAGGAAAGATGAATGCGACCAAGTACAGAGATCCTGGAAGAAAAGCTCTTCCAGAGTTCAGGAGCTCAGACTGGGCCGAAGGTTCACCTTCCAACAAGACAATGACCCTCACACACAGCTGAAATAACAAAGGAGTGGATCAGAACAACTCTGGACCATTCTGGACCGGCCCAGCCAGAACCCTGACTTAAACCCAACTGAGCATCTCTGAGAGACCTGAAAATGGCTGAACACCACCGTTCACCATCCAACCTGACAGAACTGGAGATGATCTGCAAGAAGAACGCAGAAGATCCCAAATCCAGGTGTGGAACACTTGTTGCATCATTCCCAAGAAGACTCATGGCTGTACCAGCTCAGAAGTACTTCTACTCAGTACTGAGCAAAGTACTGAATACTTAGCACCATGTCATACAGTATATTTTATATATATATATATATATATATATATATATATATATATATATATATATATATATATATATATATATATATATACATATATACACACACACACACACACACACACACACACACACACACACACACACACACAGGTACTACCCAAAAAATTAGAATATCCTGAAAAAGTTAATGTATTTCTTTAATTCAACTTAAAAGGTGGAATTTACATATTGTATAGACAAATAATATGTGAAACAATATATTTCAAGCTTTTATTTGTTTTGATGTTGCTGATTAGAAGTTGCAGCTTAAGAAAACCTCAAATTCAAAAACTCAAAAAATTAGAATATTACATAAAATCAATCAGAGAAGGGTTTTGAATACAAAAATATCGGGCTTCCTAAAGTAAAATCTTGCATGTGTACTTAGTACTTGGTCTGGGCCCTTTTGCATGAATGACTCCTTATCCCGGCGTGGCATGGATGCTAGCAGCTTTAACCCGGCGTGGCATGGATGCTAGCAGTGTGGCATGGATGCTAGCAGCTTTAACCCGGCGTGGCATGGATGCTAGCAGCTTTAACCCGGCGTGGCATGGATGCTAGCAGCTTTAACCCGGCGTGGCATGGATGCTAGCAGCTTTAACCCGCCGTGGCATGGATGCTAGCAGCTTTAACCCGGCGTGGCATGGATGCTACCAGCTTTAACCTGCCGTGGCATGGATGCTAGCAGCGTGGCATGGATGCTACCAGCTTTAACCCGGCGTGGCATGGATGCTAGCAGCGTGGCATGGATGCCACCAGCTTTAACCCGCCGTGGCATGGATGCTAGCAGCTTTAACCCGCCGTGGCATGGATGCTACCAGCTTTAACCCGCCGTGGCATGGATGCTACCAGCTTTAACCTGCCGTGGCATGGATGCTAGCAGCGTGGCATGGATGCTACCAGCTTTAACCCGGCGTGGCATGGATGCTAGCAGCGTGGCATGGATGCCACCAGCTTTAACCCGCCGTGGCATGGATGCTAGCAGCTTTAACCCGCCGTGGCATGGATGCTACCAGCTTTAACCCGCCGTGGCATGGATGCTACCAGCTTTAACCCGCCGTGGCATGGATGCTAGCAGCTTTAACCCGCCGTGGCATGGATGCTATCAGCTTTAACCCGCCGTGGCATGGATGCTACCAGCTTTAACCCGCCGTGGCATGGATGCTACCAGCTTTAACCCGGCGTGGCATGGATACTAGCAACTTGTGGCATATCTCAGTTGTTATGGAAGACCAACATGCTTCCATCACAGCCTTGAGCTCTTCTTTATTGTTTGCTATCTTCCCGTTCAGCTTTCTCTTGACGATGCCCCACATGTTTTCAATGGGGTTCAGGTCAGGTGAGTTTGCGGGCCAATCCAGCATGGTGATCCATGGTTGTTGAAGCAGGATTTTGTAGTTTTGGCAGTGTGGGCAGGTGCCAAGTCCTGCTGGAAGATGAAGTCTGCATCCTCATACAGCTGGTCCACTGAAGCAAGCATGAAGGTCTCCAAAATGTCCTGGTAGACGGCTGCATTTATGCTGGACTTGATGAAGCACAGAGGACCAGCACCAGCAGCTGACATGGACCCCAGGTCATCACAGACTGGGAAACTTAACACTGGGACTTCATGCATCTTCTATCTAGCGCCTCTCCGGTCTTCCTACAGACTCTGGGACCTTTGTTTCCAGATGAGATGCAAAACTTGCTCTCATCAGAAAAGAGGGCTTTTGACCACTGAAGACCAGACCAGTCCTTCTTTTCTTCAGCCCAGCTAAGGCGCTTTTGGCGTTGCTTGCTGTTGAGGAGTGGCTTAACAACAGGAATTCGACATTTGAAGTCCATGTCCAGCATCCACCTGCGTGTTGTTTCTCTTGAAGCAGTAACTCCAGCCTCAGTCCATTCCTTATGAAGTCCTCCACACGTTTGAAAGGTCCTTTCCTGACCATCTTCTCCAGGCTGCTGTCAGCCCTCCGGCTTCTACATCGTTTTCTTCCACACTTCTTCCTTCCACTTAACTGTCCATGAATGTGCTTTGAGACAGCACTCTGAGAACATCCAGCTTCTTTTCTATCACTTTTTGTGTCTTTCCACCTTGTGCAGGGAGTCAATGATGTTTTTCTGTCAGATCAGCATCTTCCCCATGATTGTGAATTCTTCTAAACCAAGACAGAGACTTTTAAAGGCTCAGGGTACTTATGGAGGTGTTTTGGATTATTTACCTGATTAGAATGTGACAGTCTGAGCTACAATACTGGAGCTTTTCAGCATTCTGATTTTTTGCGTTTTAGAATTTGAGTTTTTTTTTTAAGCTGCAACTTCTAATCCGCAACATCCAAACAAACAAAAGCTTGAAATATATTGATTTGCATATTATTTGTCTATACAACATGTAAATTGCAACTTTTAAGTTGAATTACGGAAAAAAAGTGAATTTTTTCAGGATATTCTAATTTTTTGGGTAGTACGTGTGTGTGTGTGTGTGTACACAGTTGTCCTCAAAATTATTCATACCCTCCAATTAAAGAAAAGGCTAAATTCACAATATTAATTCAAATAAGAAGAAACTAATGAAACTAATAAATAAAAATTTGCTAAATTACAATTTAGTGAAATGAAATATTGCTTTTGAATTGTGGTTGGAAATAATAATTTAAAAAACAAAAACTCTCCCAGACACATGAGAGCGTCTTTCCCATGAACAGTGGACCAACATACACTGGGTACGGAAAGTATTCAGACCCCTACAGAAATGTAGAAATTTTTGCAAATGTGTTAAAAAAATAAAAACCGAAATACACTGCCTGGCCAAAAAAAAAAAAAGTCGCCACCTGGATTTAACTAAGCAAATAGGTACGAGCCTCCTATTGGGTAATTACTGCATGGGTGATTATCTTTCAGCTGGCAACAAGTTATTCAACCCCAACTGGTGCAATGAGTTGCTTCTCATTTCCTAAACAACCATGTCGAACGACACGTCCGTGGTCGTGGAAAAGATGTTAGTCTGTTTGAGAAGGGTCAAATCATTGGCATCAAGAGGTGAAAACATTTAAAGAGATTGCAGAAACTACTAAAACTGGGTTCTGAACTGTCCAACGCATTATTAAAAACTGGAAGGATAGTGGGGACCCATCATCTTCAAGGAAGAAATGTGGCCGGAAAAAATCCTAAATGATCGTGATCGGTGATCATTTAAATGTGTGGTGGGATCAAATTGAAGAAAAACAACAGTAGAACTCAGGGCTATGTTTGATACTGAAAGTAAGAGCATTTCCACATGCACAATGCGAAGGGAACTCAAAGGATTGGGACTGAACAGCTGTGTAGCCGTAAGAAAACCACTAATCAGTGAGGCTAACCGGAAAAAAAAGGCTTCAATTTGCTAGGGGAGCATAAAGATTGGACTGTGGAGCGATGGAAGAAGGTCATGTGGTCTGATGAGTCCAGATTTACCCTGTTCCAGAGTGATGGGCGAATCAGGGTAAGAAGAGAGGCAGGTGAAGTGATGCAGCATCATGCCTAGTGCTACTGTACAAGCCTGTGGGGGCGGTGTTATGATCTGGGGTTGCTGCAGTTGGTCAGGTCCAGGTTCAGCAACAGTATGTGCTCAGATAATGAGGTCAGCTGATACCTGAATATACTGAATGAGCAGGTTATTCCATCAATGGACTTTTTCTTCCCTGATGGCACAGGCATATTCCAAGATGACAATGCCAGGATTCATCGGGCTCAAATTGTGAAAGATGGTTCAGGGATCATCAGACATCATTTTCACACATGGATTGGCCCCCACAGAGTCCAGACCTGAACCCCATTGAGAATCTTTGGGATGTGCTAGAGAGGGCTTCGCGCAGCGGTCAGACTCTACCATCATCAATGCAAGATCTTGGTGAAAAATTAATGCAACACTGGATGGAAATAAATCTTTTGATATTGCAGAAGCTTATCGAAACAATGCCACAGCAAATGCGTGCCGTAATCAAAGCTAAAGGCGGTCCAACAAAGTATTAGAGTGAATAACCTTTTTTTTTTTGGTGGCGACTTTTTTTTGGCCAGGCAGTGTATGTCATTGCACTCAAAATAAGACAAAATCGCCTAAAGAGAAACATCTCAGTGAGATTTTTGAGAGAGGGCAAGATTTTTTTGCTTGTAATAAGCAAAAGAATTCTGCCAATATTTCTTGAAATAAGATGCATTGTCTTATGCATTGTCACTCATAATTGCCCCTGACAGTGCCATCCCCGACATTAAAAAACACTTGGGTGATCTGTGTTCCTCAGTCAAATCCAGTCTACGCAATCTTGGAGTGATTTTCGATGAGGGGATGTCACTTGCATTACACTCAAAACAACTGATCAAGAACTGTTACTTTTATCTGCGCAATATCTCCAACGTGAGGAAAATCGTCTCACATGATGATTTGGGAAAAAAAAATTATCCATGCTTTTGTTTCCTCAAGACTGGATTACTGTAACAGCCCGTTTACTTGCCTGAGTAAGGAGGAGCTGGGCCGCCTACAACTTGTCCAGAACTCTGCTGCAAGACTGTTGACCCGCACAAACAGGAGAGCACACATCACTCCTCTCCTGAAGTCCCTGCATCGGCTCCCTGTTGCTTCCAGGATAAACTATAAAATCCTGGTCCTTACTTACAGGGCCCTTCATGGACAAGCGCCTGGCTACATTATGGGTCTGATTCAGCCCTATACTTCGGTCCGTAGCCTGAGGTCCTCAGGTCAAAACCTGCCTGTGGTCCCTCGGACCCGTTTTAAAACCCGAGGAGACCGGTCCTTTAAAGCGGTGGCGCCCCGTCTCTGGAATGAACTCCCTCTATCTCTGCGCTCTTTGGACTCAGTGGACACATTTAAACACCAGTTAAAAACGCACCTGTTTTCACAAGCCTTCCAAAGCACATAGCCAAGTGTTTTATTCACCTATTTATTTACCTTTTTACTGTATTTTAAATTGTTCTTGCTTGTATTGTTTTCATGTTATCATGTGAAGCACTTTGTGACTCCTGTCTGTGAAAAGTGCTATACAAATAAAGTTTACTTACTTACTCTTACAAGTTCCTGTATCTCACTGAAATGTTTCTCTTTAGCTAATTTTGTCTTTTTTTGAGTGTGATGAGATATTTGACTAGAAAAGAGAAAATTTGCCTGGTAAGATAAGAGTTTTTGCAGTGTGGACACCGTGCAGTCTCTGGTGGACCATGAACTTCTCCGGGGTCAGATCCGACCGCTGACTCTGCAGAGGACGCCGCCGGCTGGAAGCCGAGGACAGCTGCGCAGGAACAGAAGCGCTGCAGGGGATGAAGCAACACATGGACCCAGATTCCTGCACGCCAACGTCAGGGCCTGATGATGACGGAGAGCAGGAATGAAGTGGATCTGCAAGCTGCTGAACCGCAGGCCCAAGCCTGGTCCTTAACGATGCCGGGATGCATCATGAGTCGCTCATCTGCGGCTGTGAAACTGAACCTGAACAGCAGCACGTTAGATCAGAGCACCGGGGGTTAAATGAAAGCACATTCTCACTTCCAGGAACAATGAAGGACTGCTGATTCACCGGAGTCCTGCTGAGCAGGTCTCAGCGCGTCTCTGGCGTCCTCTAGTGGCCGCAGGTCTGCACTGAACCTGCTCTGAGTAACATACAAGTCAATGTGGTGTGGGGACTGAACCGCTAAAACACATTTGTGACCCAGAAAGAAACCGTTAATGCTTCAGAGTCCCTCCCCAGCACGGTTTCATGGAGCTGCAGCTGCATCACCCACATCCAGACTCTTCCTGATGGTTGTTGGTTACCTTTTCCTTTGCTCCTTCCTCTCTTGACTCAGTGCAGGAGGTGGGAGACGGATGGACGATGTCCCCCATCCCAGACATGAGGCTCCTTCAGAGACAGACTGCTGCATCCGTATGCAGATCCTTCCGTCAGCAACCAACCATGATCCAACCATCACTACTCTCAACATAATCCAGAAGTATTTACATGCTGGCATCACCACCTCGGTTCTGTCATCGGTTTTAAATGAACATTTCCACTGGCGTTTGTATATTTGTTCTAATGGAAGCCCAGAACTGCCACTGACGGAAAAAAAAGAAAATCTAAACTTGTATCTCATAATTATGACTTACCCATCTTCTAATAATGAGAAACTCTCATAATTATGAGAGAGTTAATAAATAAGTTTTCTAAATAAATAAACCCAACATTGTTCACGAGTCTGAAACTGAGAAATCAGCCTGTGAAGTCTCTGGAATGTGACTATTGTGCGCTCCCTCAGTTTCTTCCACTAACTCCTGCATTACGGGATGACAGGAGCATCACAATAAAGAAAAAAATCTGGAAAAGGATGAAAAAATAAATGAGGGAATATATAGACAAATACCTAAAACAAATAAAAATATTTTTGTATTATTTAGCTATTTATTTTCACTTAATATTATTTATATTTTATTCATTTTCATTTATTTTTCCTCATTCATTTTCATACACATATTTTATTTACTGATATATTTCCCTATATATTTTCTTATTAATATACACATATTGATTTCCCTATACGTATCCTTATTCACTCATATATATCCTTATTTATTTCCCTTTAAATATTCATACTTCTTTATATATTTGTTTGCTTGATAGTGTGCTCCAATTGGAGCAGTTGAATTACATACCATACTTAAAGGTACAGTATGTAAAAAATCAAAGGTCAATGGCAGATAAGTGTGATATATAATTCAAAACTGTGTTTCTATTGATGTGTTATTGCTGCACTAGAACGGCTCTTACATGTTTATTTTCTTAGAATGAGTCATTTACATCTACTTGCCGGGCGGTGCACATATGGAGGCTGCCATATTTGTTCCACCTTTTTTACTACTGTGTCCCTGAATAGACAAAACCATGTGAGTGAAATAAGAACCCTTTGAACTTTAAAACTGCTGTACCAGCTTTGTTTAATGGGATTTAAAGCACTGTTTGGGATCGGTGATGCTTTAAAAGACATAATAAATAGTTACTCATAGTCCAGTTACAGCTACACCTGAGACCACTGGATCCACTCACAGATGAAAACATGTTTAGGTCTGGGAGATTTTTGGCCACCGTACATTCACAACAGTGCTTAGAGTATAAAGTCATTTGAAAGAAAAAAAATTTTTCTTTCAAATACCATCTGTACTGCTAGTTTTCAGTAATTCTTACATTCTGTACCTTTAAACTACGTAGACTGATAAGCTGCGTCTGATTCAACGTTTTTGAACAAAGAAACAAAGCTGACAGACCATAAACAGGAACTTTGATACTCACTCAGGACATTCACATGGCCTCATCAGAGCACAACAGATCATATTATACACCCAAAACCCCAGAAAAGGGAAATTTGATGTGATGCCACCTTTAAGCTAACGTTGGGGATGATAAAGAACTTCATATTTCTTTCCAGCAAAGTGACATGTTTCCTCAAATACGATGTTGCCTTACCTTAGAACAGATGTAGACATCTTTGTTAATTTTATCCACGTTCAGTTGATGTTGTGATCTGCTGCGTAATCTTATTTAAAGCAGTCACTTTTCTCGTTTGAGATGTGGCTTGGGAAAGGGCAGAAAATTCACCCCATCACCCAGCCTCTCAGGATACCTAGTGTTGGAGTTGCATGTACCCCATACACACCGTTTGATCATTTTAAACTAAAAAAAAACACATAAAAACAAACAAATATGTACTAAGTTCAATGCACTTCAATGAACATTCAAGCAGAGAATGTCCAAGTGTGTTGGGTTAGCTGTGCGCACTGTGATTGGCTCATCGCAATTGGGGGCGTGGTTTAACTGTAGATCAATTGAGATACCATCTCATAATAATGACATGCATTCCCATTATTGAGATAGCTATGTCATAATTATGAGACACTATATCATAATGGAAACTCTCATATATGAGAAAGTATCTAATAATAATAATAATGAGAAAATATCTCAAGATAGTGTCTCCTAAAAATGACAAACTTGTAATTTTAACCTAGCTATCTCATAATGACATACAATCTCATTATTTAGATAGCTCTGTCGTAATTATGAGATATTCTCTCATTATTATGAGACCATCTCATAATTATGAGAAACGTCGTAATTGAGATACTATCTCATGATAGCACTCATTTTGATCTAGCTATCTCATAATAATGACATACATTGTCATTATTGAAACAGTATCTTAATTACGACACAACTATCTCATAATGAGAAACTATCTTTAAAAAATTATGATAGTTTCTCATTATCATTAAAAACCATCTCAAGATACTCTCATAAAAATGAGAAACTCGTAATTTTGACCTAGCTATCTCATAATAATGCAAACAATCTCATTACTATGTCGTAATTATGAGACAGTATCTCATATGAGATAATTTCTCATCATGATTAAATACTATCTTGAGAAAGTTTCTCATAAAAATGAGAAACTCGTAATTTTGACCTGGCTACCTCAGAGACATTCATTCTCTTTGAGATAGTTATGTCGTAATTATGAGATAGTATCTTATAATGATGAGATACGTACTATCTCAAAATCATGAGATAGTATCTCATAATAATGAAAAATGAAATGAGATAGCTATGTCATAATTATGATACTATCTCATAACTTAGCTTTCTCATAATTATGAGATATCTCATGATAATAAGAAACTATGTCATAATTATGAGACAGTATCTCATAATAATGACATACAATCTCATTATCATGAGATATCTCCGCCACAATGATGAAATGAGATGGGTTTTTCCATCAGTGGCAGTAA
>JALJCO010008407.1:0-13272 GCA_023101725.1 Atherinomorus stipes
CCCCACGGTCCGGTACCAGGTCACGGCTGTGAAACCAGCAGGTCTGGGCCTGGTCCTGGTCCTCCCCTGACTCCCACGGTCCGGTACCAGGTCGCAGTGTGAAACCGGCAGGTCTGGGCCTTGGCCTGGTCCCGGTCCCGCCCTGACCCCCATGGTCCGGCACCAGGCTGCGGGTGTGAAACAAGCAGGTCTGGGCCTGGTCCTGGTCCTCCCCTGACACCCACTGTCCGGTACGAGGTTGCGGATGTGAAACCAGCAGGTCTGGGCCTGGTCCCGGTCCCGTCCCCCTGACCCCCACGGTCCGGTACCAGGTTGCGGGTGTGAAACCAGCAGGTCTGGGCCTGGGCCTGGTCCCGGTCCCGCCCTGACCCCCACGGTCCGGTACCAGGTTGCGGGTGTGAAACCAGCAGGTCTGGGCCTGGTCCCGGTCCCGCCCTGACCCCCACGGTCCGGTACCAGGTGCGGGTGTGAAACCAGCAGGTCTGGGCCTGGGCCTGGTCCCGGTCCCGCCCTGACCCCCACGGTCCGGTACCAGGTTCACGGTGTGAAACCAGCAGGTCTGGGCCTGGTCCCGGTCCCGCCCTGACCCCCACGGTCCGGTACCAGGTTGCGGGTGTGAAACCAGCAGGTCTGGGCCTGGTCCCGGTCCCGCCCTGACCCCCACGGTCCGGTACCAGGTTGCGGGTGTGAAACCAGCAGGTCTGGGCCTGGTCCCGGTCCCGCCCTGACCCCCACGGTCCGGTACCAGGTTGCGGGTGTGAAACCAGCAGGTCTGGGCCTGGTCCCGGTCCCGCCCTGACCCCCACGGTCCGGTACCAGGTTGCGGGTGTGAAACCAGCAGGTCTGGGCCTGGTCCCGGTCCCGCCCTGACCCCCACGGTCCGGTACCAGGTTGCGGGTGTGAAACCAGCAGGTCTGGGCCTGGTCCCGGTCCCGCCCTGACCCCCACGGTCCGGTACCAGGTTGCGGGTGTGAAACCAGCAGGTCTGGACCTGGTCCCGGTCCCGCCCTGACCCCCACGGTCCGGTACCAGGTCACGGCTGTGAAACCAGCAGGTCTGGGCCTGGGCCTGGTCCCCGTCCTCCCCTGACCCCCAAGGTCCGGTACCAGGCTGCGGGTGTAAAACCAGCAGGTCTGGGTCTGGTCCCGGTCCCGCCCTGACCCCCACAGTCCGGAACCAGGTCTAGGCTGTGAAACCAGCAGGCCTGGGCCTGGTCCCGGTCCCGCCCTGACCCCCACGGTCCGGTACCAGGCTGCGGGTGTGAAACCAGCAGGTCTGGGCCTGGGCCTGGTCCCGGTCCCGCCCTGACCCCCACGGTCCGGTACCAGGTTGCGGGTGTGAAACCAGCAGGTCTGGGCCTGGGCCTGGTCCCGGTCCCGCCCTGACCCCCACGGTCCGGTACCAGGTTGCGGGTGTGAAACCAGCAGGTCTGGGCCTGGTCCCGGTCCCGCCCTGACCCCCACGGTCCGGTACCAGGTGCGGGTGTGAAACCAGCAGGTCTGGGCCTGGTCCCGGTCCCGCCCTGACCCCCACGGTCCGGTACCAGGTGCGGGTGTGAAACCAGCAGGTCTGGGCCTGGTCCCGGTCCCGCCCTGACCCCCACGGTCCGGTACCAGGTTGCGGGTGTGAAACCAGCAGGTCTGGGCCTGGGTCCCGGTCCCGCCCTGACCCCCACGGTCCGGTACCAGGTTGCGGGTGTGAAACCAGCAGGTCTGGCCTGGGCCTGGTCCCGGTCCCGCCCTGACCCCCACGGTCCGGTACCCTGTTGCAGGTGTGAGACCAGCAGGTCTGGGCCTGGGCCTGGTCCCGGTCCCGCCCTGACCCCCACGGTCCGGTACGAGGCTGCGGGTGTGAAAACCAGCAGGTCCCTAACCTGGTCCCGGTCCGTCGCCTGACCCCCACGGTCCGGTACCTCATGCTTTGCGGGTGTGAAACCAGTGCCAGGTTTGGGCCTGGGCCTGATCCCGGTCCCGCCCCTGACCTCCCAAGGTCCGAAGCCCGAGGTTGCGGGTGCAAAACCAGCAGGTCTGAAGGTCTGGTCCCGGTCCCCGCCCTGACCCCCACGGTCCGGTACCAGGTCGCGGGCGTGAAACCAGCAGGTCTGGGCCTGGGTCCTGGTCTTGGCCCCGGACCTTCACGGTCCGGCGTACCCGGTTGCGGGGGTGAAACCAGTAGGTTGAACGGGGATGGTCCCGGTCCCTGCCTGACCCCCACTGTCCCGGCATGGCACAGCAGTCTTGCCAGGGGAAAAACCAGCAGGTCTGGGCCTGTGCCCTGGTCCCGGTCCCGCCCTGACCCCCACGGTCCGGTACTTAGGTCGCGGGTGTGAAAACCAGCAGGTTTGGACCTGGTCCCGGTTCCTTCCTGACCCTCACGGTCCGGTACCAGGTCACGGCTGTGAAAACCAGGAGGAGGTCTGGGCCTGGTCCCGGTCCCGGTCCTCCCCTGACCCCCACGGTCCGGCAGCAGGTCGCGGCGTCTGAAACCAGCAGGTCTGGGCCTGGTCCCGGTCCCGCCCCTGACCCCCACGGTCCGTTTGAGGTCGCGGGTGTGAAACCAGCAGGGTCTGGGCCTGGGCCTGGGCCTGGTCCCGGTCCCCGCCCTGATCCCCAGGTCCAGTACCAGGGCTGCGTGGGTAAAACCAGCAGGTCTGGACCTGTCCCGGTCCCCGCCCGCTCACCCGACAGTCCAGTGCCGAGGTTGCGGGGGTGAAACCAGCAGGTCCCGACCTGGTCCTGGTCCCGCCCTGACCCCCACGGTCCGGCACGAGGTCACGACTGTGAAATCTGGCGGGCAGTTCTGGGTTTGGGCCTGGTCCCAGTCCTTGCCCTGACCCCCACGGTCCGGTACCAGGTCACGGCCAGGAAACGAGTAGGTCTGGGCCTGGTCCCGGTCCCGCCCCGCCCAGACTTACGGTCCTGCACCCGGATGCGGGTGTGAAACCAGCAGGTCTGGACCTGTTCCCGGTCCCGCCCTGACCCCCACGGTCCGGTACCAGGCCCCACCATGCGGTCCAGAAACCAGCAGGTCTGGGCCTGGGCCTGGTCCCGGTCCCGCCCTGACCCCCACGTTCCGGTACCAGAGGGCGCAATGGGGTGCAACCAGCAGGTCTGGGCCTGGTCCCGGGCACGCCCTGACCTCCACGGCCCGGAACCAGGTCACGGCTGTGATACCAGCAGGTCTTGGGCCTGGTCCCGGTCCCGCCCTGACCCCCACGGTCCGGTGTACCAGGTTGGGCGGTGTGGAACCAGCAGGTTTGGGCCTGGGCCTGATTCCTGTCCCGCCCTGACCCCCAAGGTCCGGGTTCGAGGCCGCGGGTGCCAAACCAGCAGGTCTGGGCCTGGTCCCCGTCCCGCCCTGACTCTCCACGGTCCGGTACCAGGTCACGTGGGCGTGAAACCAGCAGGTCTGGGCCTGAACTCCGGGTCTTGCCCCTGACCCCCACGGTCCGGTGCAGCCCGGCTGCGGGTGTGAAACCAGTAGGTCTGGACCTGGTCCCAGTCCCGCCCTGGACCCCCCACTCTGTCCTGGGGCCGAAGGCACGGTTGTGAAACCAGCAGGTCTGGGCCTGGGCCTGTTCCTGTCCCGCTCTGACCCCCACTGGGTCCGGGGTACCGAGGTGCGGGCAAGGGAAACTCAGCAGGTTTGGACACCTGGTCCCGGTCCCGCCCCTGACCCCCACGGTCCGGTACCAGGTCACGGGGGCCAGAAACCAGGCAGGTCTGGGCCTCTGTGCCGGTCCCGTCCTGATTCATATGGTCCGTGGGCATCATGTCACGGCTGTGAAAACCAGGCAGGTCTGCAACCAGGCCTGGTACCGGTCTTGTCCTTGAGCCCCCAACGGTCCGGTACCCGGTTGCGGGTGTGAAACCAAAAGGTCTGGGCCTGGACCTGGGAAAACCTCACCCCCACGGTCCGAAGGAGGTCACGGCTGTGAAACCAGCAGGTCTGGGCCTGGTCCCGGTCCCGGTCCCTGACTCCCACGGTCCGGCACCAGTCGCGGGCGGGGAGGGAACCAGCAGGTTGGGCCTGTCCTGGTCCTGCCCCATCCCCTACGGTCCTGTACCAGGTCGGGCGGCTGTGAAACCAGGAGGTCTGGGCCTGGTCCCGGTCCCGGTCCCCTCCCTGACCCCCACTTTTGTCCGGTAGCAGGTCGCGGGCGTGGGAAGCTTTCAGCAGGTCTGGGCCTGGTCCCGGTCCCGCCCCTGACCCCCACGGGAACCGGTACGACGGTGGCGGGGGCGAAACCGGCAGGTTCTGGTTCTGGGGGGGGCCCTGGTCCCGTGTCCCTACTTGGCACCCACGGTCCGGTACCATGCTGCGGTTGTAAAACGTGCAGCAGGTCTGGGGCCTGGCCCAGGTCCCGCCCTTTCCCTCAAGGAGGTCCAGATCCCAGGTCATGGCTGTGAAACCAGCAACCTGGGCCTGGGCCTGGGCCTGGTCCCGGTCCCGCCCTGGACTTCACCTGGTCCGGTACCATGCTGCGGGTGTAAAAACTCAGCAGGTCTGGGCCTGGTCCCGGTCCCGCCCTGACCCCCACGGTCCGGAACCGAGGTCACGGCTGTGAAACCAGCAGGGGCCTGGGCCTGGGGCTCATCCCGGTCCCGCCCTGACCCCCACGGTCCGGCACGGAATGCGGTCACTGTGAAAACCAGCAGGTGAAAGGGGACTTGGCCTGGTCCCCGGGCCCCTCGCCCGGACCCCCCACGGTCCGGGCACGAGGTCACGGCCGCAGAAACCAGTAGGTCTGGGCCTGGCCTGATCTCGGGTCCGTCCTGAGACTCCCACGGTCCGTGTACGAGGTTGCGGCTGTGAAACCAGCAGGTCTCAGCCTGGTCCTGGTCCTCCCCCACCCCTACGGGGTCCGGTACGAGGTCACGGCCAGAAACCAGCAGGTCTGGGCCTTGTCCCGGTCCCACCCTGAGGCCCACGGTCCTGGAATCAGGTTCATGGCTAAGAAACCGGCAGGTCGCGGGACCTGGTCCTGGTCCGGGCCCTGACCCCCACGGTCCGGTTCGAGGTCACGGGTGAAAAACCAGCAGGTTCAGGCCTGGGCCTGGTCCCGGTCCCGCCCCTGACCACTCACGGTGTCTGGCATGGAGGTTGGGGTGTGAAACCAGTGATGGTCTGGGCCTGGTCCCAGTCCCTCCGTCTGACTCCCCACGGTCCGGTACCAGGTCACGGCTGTGAAACCTATGAGGTCTAAAAGGCCTGGAAAAAGTCCCGGTCCCGTCCTGACCCCCACGGTCCGGTACTCAGGTCACGGCTGTGAAAAACCAGCAGGTCTGGGCCTGGGTCCCGGTCCCGCCGATATCCCCACGGTCCCGGTACCAGGTCACGGCTGTGAAACCAGCAGGTCTGGGCCTGGGCATCGGCTCCTGTCCCCACCAGGGACCCCCACGGTCCGTTAGAGGTCGCGGGTGTGAAGCTTCCAGGTACTGGACCCGGTCCCGGTCCCGCCCATATCCCCACGGTCCGATGAGCACGCCCAGGCCGCGGGCGAGAAGCTCAGGGAACGGGGCCTTGTCCCGGTCCCGCCCTGACCCCCACGGTCCTGTACCAGGCCGGGTGCGGAAACCAGCAGGTCTGGGCCTGGTCCCGGTCCTTTCCTGACCCCCAACGGCCCGGTACCAGGTCGCGGTTCTGGAACCAGCAGGTCTGGGCCTGGTCCCGGTCCTCCCCTGACCCCACCGGTCCGGTACGAGGTTGCGGGGGTGAAACCAGCAGGTTCAGACCTGGTCCCGGGTCCCGCCCTGACCCCCACGGTCGTGCAATTTCCAGGCTGCGGGTGTGAAAACCAGCAGGTCTGACCTGTTCCTGTCCCGCCTTTGACCCCCATGTCCGGTGCACGAGGGTCACGGCTGTAGAAACCAGCAGGTCTGGGCCCTGGTCCCGATCCTTTCCTGACCCCCACGGTTCGGTTCCAGGTCACGGCTGTGAGTCCAGCAGGTCTGGGACTGGTCCCGGTGCCTGCCCTGGACCCCCACGTCCGGTACCAGGTCACGGCTGTGAAACCTGCAGGTCTGGGCCTGGGCCTGGTCCCGGTCCCTGCCCCCTGACCCCCACGGGTCCGTTGGAAGAGGTTGCTGGTGGGAAGCCAGCAGGTCTTCCGGGTCCTGTCCGTCCTTGACCCCCACAGTCCGGTACCAGGCTGCGGGTGTGAAACCCAGCAGGTCTGGGCCTGGTCCCGGTTTTTCCTCCTGACCCCCACCGTCCGGTACGAGGTTGCAGGTGTGAAACCAGCAGGTCTTGGACCTGCTCCTCCCTCTGTCCCGCCCTGACCCCCACGGTCCGAGCCACCAGGTCACCGCTGGTAAACCAGCAGGTCGCGACCTGGTCCCGGTCCCCTGGCCTCTGGCCCCTCCTGCTGCGCGGTCCGGTGACCGTAAGCGGGCGTGAAAACCAGCAGGTGTCTGGCCTGGGCCTGGTCCCGGTCCCGCCACTTTCCACTACGGTCCGGTACCAGGTCACGGCGGTGAAACCAGCAGGTCTGGGACTTGGCCTGGTCCCAGGCCCGCCTGGACCCTCCACAGGTCCGGTGGCACACGAGGTCACGGCTGTGAAACCAGCAGCCAGGTCTGGGCCTTGGGCCCGGGTCCCTCTCCCCGATCCCCTCTGTCCGGTACAAGGTCACGGCTGTGAAAACCAGCAAGTCTGGGTTGGCCTGGTCCCGGTCCTGCCCTGACCCCCACGGTCCTGATACCAGGACGCCGGTGTGAAACCAGCAGGTCTGGGCCTGGTCCTCCTGGTCCTGCCCTGACCCTCCACGGTCCGGTGCTCAGGTCACGGCTGTGAAACCTGTTTGTTGCAGGGCCTGGTCCTGCTCCCGCCCCCACCCCCACGGTCCGGTACCGGGCTGCGGGTGTGAAACCGAGCAGGCCTGGGGCCTGGTCCCCGGTCCTGCCCTGACGCCCACGGTCCGGTACCAGGTCACGGTTCTGGGAAACCAGCAGGCGGTCTGGACCTGGTCCCTGTCCCGACCTGACCCCCACGGTCCGATACCAGGCTGCGGGTGTGAAATGAGGCGCAGGTCTGGACCTGTCCCGGTCCTGCCCTGACCCCCACGAACCGCTACCAGGCCGCCGGCTGGCAAACCAGCAGGTCTGGGCCTCGCCTGTCCCGGTCCTTCCCTGACCCCCACGGTCCGGTACCAGGTTGCGGGTGTGAAACGGGCAGGTCTGGGCCTGGTCCAGGGTCCCGCCCTGACCCCCACGGTCCGGTACGAGGTTGCGGGTGTGAAACCAGCAGGTCTGGGCCTGGGCCTCGTCCCGGTCCCGCCCTGACCCCCACGGTCCGGTACCATGTGCGGGTGTAAAACCAGCATGTCTGGGCCTGGTCCTGTCCCGCCCTGACCCCCACGGTCCGGTACCCGGTTATGGGTGTGGAACCAGCAGGTCTGGCCTGGTCCCGGTCCAGCCCTGACCCCCACGGTCTGGTTCCAGGTCACGGCTGTGAAACCAGCAGGTCTGGACTTGGTCCCTGGTCCCGCCTGACCCCCACGGTCCCACTGAGGTCACGGCTGTGAAAACCGGAAGGTGTGGGCCTGGTCCTGGTCCCGCCCTGACCCCCACGGTCCGGTACCCGCCCGCGGGTGTGAAACCACAGGGTTCGGGGGCCTGGTCCCGGTCCCGCCCTGACCCCCACGGTCCGGTACCAGGCCTCCACGGTTGTGAAACCAGCAGGTCTGGGCCTGGCCTGATCCCCGGGTCCCGCCCTGACCCCCACGGGCCCGTACGAGGACAGGAAGCCAGGGAGAAATCACAGGTTGGGCCTGGTCCCGGTCCCTTCCTCCCTGACCCCCACGGTCCGGTATCTAAGGTCACGGCTGTGAAAACCAGCAGGTCTCTGGGTCCTGGGCCTGGATCCCGGTCCCGCCCTGACCCCCCACGGTCCAGTACCAGGCTGCGGGTGTGAAACCAGCAGGTGTGGAGCTCATTCCTGTCCTGGCCTGACCCCCACAGTCCGGCACAAGGTCTACGGGGGTGAAACCAGCAGGTCTGGGCCTGGGTCTGGTTCTGTCCGCCCTGACCCCCACGGTCCGGGAGAACGTAGAGATCTACAGGGAAACAGCCCACAGTGGAATGAGGTCTAGAGTGGAACAGGTCTACAGTGGAACAGGTCTCAAGAGGAACAGGTCTACAGGGGAACAGGTCAGCAGAGTGAAACAGGGGTCTACAGTGGAACAGGTCTTCCACAGGTCACACAGGAACAGCAGTCTGAGTGCAAGGGACCACAGTGGAACAGGTCAGAGGGGAACAGGTCTAAAGTGGAACAGGTCTTAGAGGGGAACAGATTCAGAGTGGAACATGTCTACAGTGGAAGATGAGAAGAACGAGAGAGGAACAGGTCTACCAAGGAACAGGTCTACAGTGCAACAGGTTCAGAGGGGAACAGGTCTACAGGGGAACAGGGTCTGAGGAACAGGTCTACAGTGGAACAGGTCTATCAGTGGTGTAGGTCTACAGCGGAACAGGTCTGCAGGGGAACAGGCTCAGCAGTGGAACAGGTCTCATCGTGGAACAGGTCTGCAGTGGAACAGGTCTGGAGCTGAACAGGCTCACCATGGAACAGGGTCAGAGGAAAGATGCAGAAGGAAGAGGCCTCTTGAGGAACAGGTCTGCAGTGGAACAGGTCTGCAGTGGAACAGGTCTACCGTGGAACAGGTCTACAGTGGAACAGGTCTAAAGTGGATCAGGGCTCCAGTGGAAAGCAGGTCTAGAGGGAAATAGGTCTTACAGTGGAACAGGTCTTGAGTGGCAGGCAGGGCTCCAGTGGAACAGGCCTAGAGTGGAACAGGCTCTGTTGCAGAAGAACAGGTCTACAGTGGACCAGGGCTCTCTACCACTGGAACAGGTCTACAGGGAAATACCAGGTCTAGGTAGGGGAACAGGTTTAGTGTGGAACAGGTCTCTAGAGGAACTGGTCTCCAGTGGAACAGGCCTACCATGGAACAGGTCTACAGGGGAATTTGTGGTTCTGCTGATGGTTGTGGTTCAGAGCGGAACAGGTTTGCAGTTGAACAGGTCTTACCATGGAACAGGTCTGCAGTAAAACAGGTCTAGAGGGGAACAGACTCGAGCATGGAACAGCCCTGGTATGGAACAGGTCTACCATGGAACAGGTCAACAGTGGAAAAGATCTCGAGAGGAACAGGTCTTTTGGTGTGAACAGGCCTCAGAGTAGTGGCCAGGCTCCAGTTATTTGAATAGGTCCACAGTGGACCAGAGCTGAGAGTGGAACAGGTCTACAGTGGAACAGGCCTATGGAGTGGAACAGGCCTAATGGGAACAGGTCTACAGTGGAACAGGTCTAGAGTGGAATAGGTCTACCATGGAACAGGTCTACAGTGGAACAGGTCTACAGTGGAACAGGTCTAGAGTGGAACAGATCTAGAGTGGAACAGGTCTAGAGTGGAACAGGTCTAGAGTGGAACAGGTCTACCATGGAACAGGTCTACAGTGGAACAGGTCTAGAGTGGAACAGGTCTAGAGTCGAACAGGTCTACAGTGGAACAGGTCTAGAGTGGAACAGGTCTAGAGTGGAACAGCTCTACAGTTGAACAGGTCTAGAGGGGAACAGGTCTACAGTGGAACAGGTCTACAGGGGAACAGGTCTACCATGGAACCGGTCTACAGTGGAACAGGCTCCACAGGGGAACAGGTCTCGAGAGGAATAGGTCTACCATGGAACAGGTCTAGAGTGGAACAGGTCTACAGTGGAACAGGTCTACAGTGAAACAGGCCTACAGTGGAACAGGTCCTGAGTGGAACAGGTCTACAGTGGAACAGAGGGGGGGGGGGTGTTTAGAGTGGAACAGGTCTAGAGTGGAACAGGTCTACGGTGGAACAGGCCTAGAGTGGAACAGAAAAACCACTGAACAACAGAAAACCACAGTGAACAGGTTCAGAGTGGAATAGGTCTTAGAGTGGAACAGATCTGGGAGTGAACAGGTCTACAGTGGAAAATCGAGGGTTCAGAGTGGAACAGTTCTAGAGTGAACAGTCCTACAGTGGAACAGGGTCTAGGGTGGAACAGGTCTAGAGTGGAACAGGTCTAGAGCAGAACAGGTCTACCATAGAACAGGTTCACAGTGGCACAGGCTCCACCATGAACAGGCCCACCAGTGGAAAATGCCTAGAGTGGAACAGGTCTGGGGTTATACAGGTCTAGAGTGGAACAGGTGCTGCAGTGGAATACGTCTACAGTGGAACAGGTCTACAGAGGAACAGGTCTACAGTGGAACAGGTCTATAGTGGAACAGGTCTAGAGTGTGAACAGGCTCTACAATGGATGAGGTCAACAGTGGAACAGGTCACAGTGAAACAGGTCTACCGTGGAACAGGTCTCAGTGGAACAGGTCTACAGAATAGAACAGGTCAACAGTGAAACAAGGGTTCTACAGTGGAACAGGTCTAGAATTGAACAGGTCTGCAGGTGGAACAGGTCTACAGTAGAACAGGTCTACAGTGTAACAGGTCCAACTCTGTGGAACAGGTATAGAGTGGAATAGGTCTACAGTGGAACAGGTCTAGAGTGGAATGGAGGTCCAGAGTGGAAAAGGTTTATAGTGGAACAGGTCTGGAGTGGAACAGGTCTACCATGGAACAGGGTCTGTGTGAAATAGGTCATAGAGGGTGGAAACCCAGGTCTCCATGTGGAACATGTCTAGATGGAAAGAGTCTACAGTGGAACAGGTCTACAGTGGAACAGGTCTACAGTGGAGAAGGTCTGGAGTGGAAAAGGTCTGCAGTGGAACAGGTCTAGAGATGGAACAGGTCTGCAGTGGAACAGGTCTAGGATGTAACAGGTCTACCATGGAACAGGCTCTAAAGTGGAACAGGGTCTAAAGTGGGACCAGATCTAGCGTGGAACAGGTCTAGAGTGGAAAAGGGTCTACAATGGAAGTGGTCTACAGTGGTACAGGTCTACAATGGAACAGGTCTACAGTGGAACAGGTCTACAGTAGAACAGGTCTACAGTTGAAAAGGGTCTACAGTGGAATAGGACTCCAGTGGAACAGGTCTCCAGTGGAACAGATCTAGAGTGGAACAGTTCTAGAGTGGAACAGGTCTACAGTGGAACAGGCTTAGAGTGGAACAGGTCTACAGTGGAACCAGGTCTGGATGAAACAGGTCTACAGTGGAACAGGTCCCAGGATGGGTGGAACAGGTCTACAGTGGAACAGGTCTGGAGTGGGAACAGGTCTACCGTGGAACAGGTCTTCAGTGGAACAGGTCTAGAGTGGAACAGGTCTCCAGATAGAAAAGGTCCACAGTGGAACAGGTCTAGAGTGGAACTGAGTCTCAGTGGAACAGGTCTAGAGTGGAACAGGTCTACAAGTTAAGACCAGGTCTAGAGTTGAACAGGTCTAAGGTGGAACAGGTCTACAAATGGAATAGGTCTACCATGGAACAGGTCTACAGTGGAACAGGTCTACAATGGAACAGATCTAGAGTGGAAAAGGTCTACCATGGAACAGGTCTACAGTGGAACAGGTCTAGGGTTGAACAGGTCTAAAGTGGAACAGGTCTGCAGTGGAACAGGTCTACAGTGGAACAGGTCTACCATGGAACAGGTCTACAGTGGAACAGGTCTAGAGTGGAACAGGTCTAGGGTGGAACAGGTCTACAGTAGAACAGGTCTATGGAACAGGTCTACAGAGGAAAAGGTCTAGGGTTGATCAGGTCTACAGTGGAACAGGCCTGCAGTGGAAGTGGTCTACTTCAGTGGAACAGGGTCTACAGTAGAACAGGCCTAGGAGTGGCATTCAGATTTAGAGTGCCTGAGCAGGTCTACAGTGGAACAGGTCACTTCAGTGGAATAGGTCTACAGTGGAACAGGTCTGGAGTGGAAAGTTTGTGGAACAGGTGTAGAGTGGAACAGGTCTAAGATGGATCAGTTCTAGAGTGGAACAGGTCAGCAGTGGAACAGGTCTACAGTGGAACAAGGTCTGGAGTGAAACAGGTCTAGTGTAACAGGTCTACAGTGGAACAGGTCTAGAGTGGCACAGGTCTAGAATGGAACAGGTCTACAGTGGAACAGGTCTACCAGTGGGAAAGGTCTACAGTGGAACAGGTCTACAGTGGAACAGGTCTGGTGGTACGGTCTGCAGTGGAACAGGTCTACCGTGGAAGTTGGTCTACGGTTGAACAGGTCTAGAGTGAAACAGGTCTATTGTAGAACAGGTCTAGAGTGGACAGGTCTGCCATGGAACAGGTCTGTGGAACAGGTCTAGAGTGGAACAGGTCTAGAGTGGTACAGGTCTAGAGTGGAACAGGTCTACCATGGAACAGGGTCTGCAAATGGAACAGGTCTAGAGTGGACCAGGTCTACAGTGGAACAGGTCTACAGTGGAACAGGTCTACAGTGGAACAGGTCTACAGTGGAACAGGTCTACAGTGAACAGGTCTAGAGTGGAACAGGTCTACAGTGGAACAGGTCTACAGTGGAACAGGTCTAGAGTGGAACAGGTCTAGAGTGGAACAGGTCTGCAGTGGAACAGGTCTGCAGTGGAACAGGTCTACAGTGGAACAGGTCTAGAGTGGAACAGGTCTAGAGTGGAACAGGTCTACAGTGGAACAGGTCTACCAGTGGAACAGGTCTACAGTGGAACAGGTCTAGAGTGGAACAGGTCTACAGTGGAACAGGTCTGCAGTGGAACAGGTCTACAGTGGAACAGGTCTAGAGTGGAACAGGTCTACAGTGGAACAGGTCTAGAGTGGAACAGGTCTACAGTGGAACAGGTCTGGATTGGAACAGGTCTAGTGTGGAACAGGTCTGCAGTGGAACAGGTCTACGGTGAAACAGGTCTAGAGTGGAACAGGTCTAGAGTGGAACAGGTCTACAATGGAACAGGTCATAAATTGGAACAGGTCTGCAGTGGAACAGGTCTACCAAGAAAGAGGTCTCCGTAGTAGAGGTCTACAATGGAACAGGTCTAGAGTGGAACAGGTCTACAGTGGAACAGGTCCACAGTGGAACAGAAAAACGGAGTGGAACAGGTCTAGAGTGGAACAGGTCTACAGTGGAACAGGTCTTAGGAGAACAGGTCTACAGTAGGTCAGGTCTACCATGGAACAGGTCTGGGGTGGAACAGGTCTAGAGTGGAACAGGTCTACAGTGGAACAGGTCTAGAGTGGAACAGGTCTAGAGGGAAATGTCTTCCGGAACAGGGTCTACATGGGAACAGGTCTACCGTGGAACAGGTCCTACAGTGGAACAGGTCTACAGTGGAACAGGTCTAGAGTGGAATGGATCTAGAGTGGAACAGGT